>VMDO01015798.1:0-10000 GCA_007922755.1 Pedetes capensis
ATAATTAAATGCACGATTATAATATGAATAATTTCCAAATATTTTTATGTTTTTATATATGCATAGTGTATTTATTAAGAACTTGTATTGTTTTATTATGCTCAAAACTTGTAGAAACATTTTCATGATGTTTATATTTTCTATTCTTTTAACTTTATTCTTTTTTAAGATACAACCATAGCCTACTTTTAAACTATTATATTCAGTCCATTATGTCAGTAAATCATATTTTAATTATCTGTTTATTTATTGGTAATAATTTGGTTCCCAGTGATGATATAGCAAAATTTTATAAGCAGTATATATATATAATATATTTTATATATATACTGCTTATATATATATTATATATTATATACATACTGCTTATAAAATTTTGCTATATCATATATACTATATCATATATACTATATATATCATATATATTATATATATATAAACTTTTTTTGCCTTATATAAAGTGTGTGTGTGTGTGTGTGTGTGTGTCCTGTACCTGAAAATAGGATTTCAAATACAAGAAATATACATTTTTAAATATCCCTAGGTCATGTTAAATTACATTTTGAAATGAATAGATGCATCCATTTTTAGTACCTTGAGAAATGTCTATTTTAATTTTTAATTGAATGTAGCCAGAATTTTTTAATAAACAATGAAAACCACATAATTGCAGATACAATCTTACATTCAGTGTTTATGTTGTATGTTCTGTATTAACTATGTATTTTATTTTCTATATCCTGACATGCTGACATTTTGACATTTGTTCAACTTTGCCTAGGTTAGTTATTCCTAGGGGTGCAGGCAACTCCCTAGGAGTGCACCTTTCACAGGCAAACTAATCAACTCTGAGCCCATCCTCCCCAAGCCTCCTTCCTTAAATTCTCACATTCTAGGCCATCTTCCTCCCCTAATCAACACAGGGCCACGTACCAGACAACTAAATACAACCACTATGCCCCAGAGACTGCTGCAACTATTCAAACTAGTCAATCCTAATTTAGAGCAAGCTGTTCCTTCAGAACTGTCATTTCTGTGTCTATATGTCTGGCTATACCTCACTGAAAAAAATTTACTTACGTTTAAACAAACACATACAGAGTTTTCCCTGTTTTATATAAATTTTGTGTTGTGTGTCACTGTTGTCTAATATAGGAGTGAGTATTTATTGCTTTTCTATTTAAAAGCGACTCTGCACATGCACCTTCCTTTTTGGAAATTAAAAAAATATATAAACTATATATGAAATTTCTTTAACATCCATGGTGCTATTACTCATGACATTTTATTGAGTCAATTTTATCCTTTGTTTTTTCAAAGTATTTATTTATTGATGCATAATTGGTTTGTGTTCATCACTGTGAATAAGTGCAGCTATTTTTTTCTTTTAGTGTGTTATTGATATTTCATCTTTCCTTTTCTTTTCTTTTCTTTCTTTCTTTCTTTCTTTCTTTCTTTCTTTCTTTTTTTTTTTTTTTTTTTTTTTTTTTTTTTTTTTTTTTTTTTTTTTTTTTTTTTTTTTTTTTTTTTTTTTTTTTTTTTTTTTTTTTTTTTTTTTTTTTTTTTTTTTTTTTTTTTTTTTTTTTTTGGTGCCATACCGGGGGATGAACCAAGGGCCTCTGGCTTGCATGCTTTGCAAGTGCTGGACCACTGAGCTGTACCCCCAGCCCTTTTGTTTTGTTTTCTTTTACTTTTTTGAGACAGGGCCTCATTAAGTTATTCAGACTGCCTCTAGTCTCAAACTTGCGATCCTCCTGCCTCTGCCTCCCAAACTGGTGGGATTATAGGCGTGCGCCACCGCACTGGCTTACTCTATTCTTGTCACATTGTAGTTCACTATTGTCTTAACACTTAACTGCTAAAGTATGGATAGACCCTAGCAATGTATTTATGCTCACCTTGTTCACACTAATTCTATTTATAAAATTTGAATAAATATGTTTGAATTAAAACATAAAGCTGCTTTCAACAAAAAGAAATGCCTAAACATTCTTAGGGGCTGGGATTTAGCTCAGTTGGTAGAGCGCCACTCTGCAGTCTCTGACATCTCAAGTTCTATTCCCAGCACTGCAAACATGGGAGAAAGATATGTTAATCCACTCTTGAGGCAATCCTGAAACAATCAGCCATGAAAACCCTATGAGGGTCACTATGAGTTGGAAACGACTTGACAGCACCTAACAACATACATTTTTAATGCTAAAATTATAAAGAGATCTGTCTTGAAAATAAATATATTGAATGGCTAGGTAACGATTCACATATTTTTCTTATTTGCTACATAAACTAATATAAAAAAGGTGACATATATATGATGATTTTCACTTAATACTGACTTTCACAATTCTATCTTAATATAGCTTCCAAAGACTGGGTCTACTACCAAAAGGTGGAGGGAAACACATTTAACCTGATGTATTTTTCCCCTTTGTTTATCCTTACAAGTATTTCCTAAAGTTAAAATTTCTATGATCACATTAAATTCTTAGACATCAGATTTTTTAAAATAATAATGTTTATTTTAAATTTTCTGTTAAAATAAAATTATATTTTCACTAGTTTCCTAGGAAGCATGCCTACATAAAGTAACATTGCTTTTGGCAAACATATTTTACTCTACAACAAGTAACATAAATGATCCTGAATAAGCCATGAAAAATATTTTATGTATGTATTCATTTACTTAAATTGTTAAAACTTTTCTGTCATATAGCCCTCTTGGAAAGGTAAGCATAAAAATTTTAGTCAACAAAATCACAGAATACTTTTGAGTAAAAGGCCTAACATGCCAGTTATGTTATGGTTTAACTAAACTAAATCCGAAAGGGGAATTAGTTCAAAGTGTTTATTGCATAATTAGATGAAACTTTTTTACTTCAGAATGAAGAATGATTAAAAACAGCAGGAATACAGCCACGTGAGGTGGGACACACCAGTCATCCCAGTGACTCTGGAGACAGAGGCAGGAGGATCACGAGTTTGAGGTCAATGGCAGCCTGTATAACTTAGCAAGACCCTGTCTCAAGATTAAAAATGTAAAAAGGGGCTGGGGATACGGCTCAGGGTAATATTGGGTTTATCTCCCCAGTAGTACAAAAAATAAAATAAGAGCAAGGAATATTTTCTTTAATTAATTCAAAATAATTTTATAAATCTCTGTCACAAAAGTTCCACACTTGTCAGATATGTCAGTTCAGTCCACATTCATGAACTCCAAATTTGTTCCTAAAATTTTTATGGTAATTTTTGTCTTACAGTTGTTAGCGACTTTGTGGCAATAAATACATAGCTATGCTAGTATTTAGTGAAAAAAATACAAATAAATATACATTAAAATAGGATTTTTTTATTTGATGTTCCAACAGCCTCTAACCAGAAGTCATACACAAATTTGACATTGCCAAAATAGTTATTGATTTTTACCTTGCCTGTTTCTGAGCATTCTCTCCATTGTGTGCTATTCCTTCAGAGCAGTGAAATGTGATCTGGGATGATCTTCATAGCCATACCTATGGGGAATGTGCCTGTCTGTATGTCTCTATTTTCTTAGCTGAGTATATTTCCTGCCATCTCAAATTCCTCTTGAAATGAGCAGTAGTGTGATAGATCTGATAGAGGAAAAGTTGTTTCATTAAATTACATAGATCTCTAGCTTTGCATCATAATCAAGGTCTTGGTTTCCAGGAACAACCAAGTAATACGTATGATCTTTTTATTTGGTGCTAGGAAATGGAGATGAGAGGAAACAGTAGAAAAGAAAATAGTAGTTGTTCCTTATGCAAAGGTGCCAGTGAGAGAACATGGGTCATTTTCAAGATCTTACTGATTGACAAATGAACACCAGAAACATTCTTGAATGTGATCTAAATTGAAGAAAAGATGATATAGTACATAAATGTATATGTGAAATAGCATGCTTTCATTGTTTAGTGGATTTTTCCAATTTTTAAAAGCATTTCACTTTTTATTAAATATGAATAAGGTTAGCCAGGCATGGAGGTACATGCCTGTAATCACAACTACAAGGGCAGAGGCAGGAGGATCGCAGATTCGAGGCCAGAGGCAGCCTGCATAACTTAGCAAGACCCTGTCTGAAGATTAAAAAAAAAAAACAATTTAAAAAAAGAAGGCCTGGGGTGCAACTCAGCGGTACTGAGTATGCAAGAAGTATGCACAAGGCTGTGGTTCCAGCTCTCTCACACACACACACACACACACACACACACACTATATATTTTTTTTTCAACCTGATATTTGTCATATATATATCTATATATATACCTATCTATATATATATAGATATATATATCTTTTTACAACTGACATATGTGCATTTTTGTGTTAAAATTTTTTTATAGGTCTAGCCCCTTTGCGCTGCGCTGCAGTCTCTGAGGCCCCGAGTTCAATTCCCAGCACCGCAAAAATGGGAGACGGGCCTGGCAATCCACTCCCAAGGCAATCCCGAAGCACTCAGCCATTGAAAACCCTATGAGGGTCGCTATGAGTGGGATACCGACTCGACGTCACCTAACAACAATAACAAGCCCCTTTGCATAGCAGCAGTTCCCCAAATACATTTCAATGTATATATACATATATACATATATATGTGTGTATATATATGCATATATTAATAGTGTTAATATCCAAAATATCATAGCACTGGTATTATAAAAATAAGGAACAAACAATAAGCAGACTCAACATATGGGATATAATATATAGTAGTAATAAATGGTATATATTATATCCAATATGTACAAAATGAATATAAAGTGAATAATTACCTAACCTTGCAACATATTTGGTTAATATTGAATAGTTCAAGAGTTCATCTGAAATTTTACAACTCAAAGCTAATAAATTGGTACCTTATTAGTTTTAAATCTAAAAAACTGCTTTCAACACTACTAATTAGGTTCTTTGAAAATATTTGCCTCCAAGCAAACAGCTTTTTTTCTTCCATCATATCCTGCAAACTAAATACTTTTTGCAATAAGCTTTAAAGTTGGGTAGCTTCAGGCAATATTCTTAAGTAAGATTCAAAGCAAAGTATCTTAAGCAAAGATGGGGAAGAAAAGTTCAACAAAACTGGCTCAAAACAAATCCCTAACCACCATGAAAATTAATATGAAAAAGATTCACATTATATTTGGACAAAGCTAGATTTACATTTAATTAGATGTGGATTATTTTACCCAAATTTACAAATTTATTCATCTAAAATTCATTTTTCTTTTAAATTTACTATTTCACCAATTTATTGCCTAATAAGAATGTAATAGTTCATATTCACCTTAATCCTTAATTTGTATTATTGGATCAAAATAGACCCCCATGTGGGTGCAGTACATTGGGTGCTGTAGCAATTATCTAAACCCAGGTACATGTGTCACCAGATCATATGTGACCCCAGAAACACTATACTAGTTAGGGGTTAACAATGATTTTTCTTAATTGTCATTTATATAACAGGATACTTCTTCTACTAAATTCAAGACATTATTAAGTTTTCTGAATTTAGTGATTTTTTTAAAAAGTTTTTCAACACCAATATAATGTCAGTAACTGTTTCTATTCTTTTGTTTTGTTTCCTCATTCCCCTCATATGTGAATTTGTTACATTCTCCAAAAAGTCATTTGCCTTATTACTAATCACATATTTTTGAGAACCTAGGACAATTACTCTTCCTTTTACAACTGACATATGTGCATTTTTGTGTTAGAAAGTTTTTATAGGTCTAGCCCCTTTGCATAGCAGCAGTTCCCCAAATACATTTCAATATTTCACACAATAAAATAATGATGCTAAGTATAATGTTAAAATTTGCAAATATATTCAACAGGATACCCAAGTTGCAAAATGCAATTCATGTCTTCCACGATAGTGTGAAAAATAATTAATAAGGCATGAAGCAATTGATGTAAGGAATTTTACTTTTTATCCACACCTAATTGTCGAAGAATTAGATACATCAAATATTTCTTCATACTGAGAAGACAAATGGAAAAGTGGTAGATTTCCTTAGCAGAACTACTTCAAAAACAGGAATTATGGTGGGTAATTTTACATATCAATATTACCCAGCTATGATATCCACATATTGAGTAAAACAATCTACATTATTTTGTTGAAGTATTAAAATTTAAGTCTGGTAGCCTTGAATAAAGCAGATTATTTTCCACAATGTGAATATGACTCTTACAATCAGACGAAAGCCATAAGAGAATAATGGCTGACTTTCCTTGGGAAAGGTGAAATTTTGCAATGTAACTGCCTTTGAACATAAACTGAAACACTGGCTCTTCCTTGAGTCTCCAGTGCTTTGGCATACCCAGCTGATTCTTGAGTTGCAAGCTTCTATAACAGTGTAAGTCAACTCCTTAAAATAAATCTTTTTTTTAAGCACACATGTATGCAAGGCATGCATGCACACACACAACCACACATATGACCACACACATACAAATACATGAGCACTTGTTCGTTCGGTTTCTCTGGAGAACCATAAATAATACTTTAATATTTTAATAACAATGTTGTTGTTAGCTGCCCTCGAGTCAGTATCTGACTCATAGCAATACTAGGTACAACAGGCAAAATACTATTTTCAGTGCTTCTCTCCTATTCATTAGGTTTTCAATGGCTGATTGTTTTTTGGGAATGGGTTGCTGTGTCCTTCACCCAAGCCTACAGCACCAGATGGTTTCCTGTCCAAATACTAACCAGACCCACCCCTGCTTAGTTCCAAAATCTAAGGGGATCAGATGCCTCAGTGGTAAGGCTCCAGGCATTTAAATAACAATAGTACACATTAATTACTCAATATGTGCCATGTAATTTTCAAGGAGCTTTACATATATTAACTAATTCTCAAACACATCCTATGAAATAGTTACCCCTATTTTACTCATTTCAACCAATGAAGAAAACTAGGGCATATACCAAGTAACTTGGCCATATTAGGAGCAAATTTTATAGGTGGGACTCATACAGATATTCTGATTTCAGAGTATGTGTGTATGTAACCATTATTTAAAAAAATCCACATTGATATGCAATTTAGCATCAAATCTGTAGTTCACATTAAGACAAAAAAGGCAACCACTATATACGGTAGTTTCTAAATGTTACCTGGTTAATCCCCTATCATACAATTGTGAATTAAATTAAAATTATGTAACAAATGGAAAATAACAGTAATATTAAGAGTACTTATATTTGTGCAACATAATTTACACTTATAAATACAAAATTCAGAATAGTGCAACCTAAATGTAGAGAAAGTCATCCCTTGAATTCATCACAAGAAAATATAAGAAAGTACTTGGCAAATTATCATTTGACCTTAACTAAATAAAAATGTATTCAATATTTAAATAATGAAAATTTTAATGACAATGGACCTGAAGATTTGAATCAAAATCATATAAAGAACTGAATCTGTGGCAACTGGTCCCAAATTCCTTCTTCTTCTTCTTGTTTTTAGGTGTCCTTGTGTCAAATCCAACTCATAGTCACCATAGGTACAACAGAATGAAACACTCCCGGACACTGTGCTATGCTCAGCATTATGTCAGTGCTTCTCTGCTATTCATAGGGTTTTCAATGGCAGATTGTCTTGGGAGTGGGTTGCCAAATAATTCTTCTTAACCTGCAGCACCTGGTATTCCCATGCAGTCTCCCATCCAAGGACTAACCAGTCCACCTTGCTTAGCTTCTGAGATCAGGTAGGATCTGATGCCAGAGTGCTATGGCTATAGACACCCAAATTCCTATTAAATTCTTATTTTAAAATAGAGAAAAAATGTAAAAACTCCCAATACAACTATCATTTAAGAATAAAAATGATCATAATTCTGTTAGGAACTTCCATGAGCTATGAAATTCAATGATGAGGACCAAAATAAAATTTCTCCATGACCTATCAAAGTTAATATTCATTAAACAGGATTGGCATGCCAAAGCATGGCATGGCCTACTATAAGAAGAAGAATGGAAGATACTTTGGTCAATAACAAGAATTAACATAATGGAATGGAATGTTTCCCTAACATAGGTTCTATATTTTTATTTAGAAAGTTTAGAACATTTAAGTTTAACATAATTATCGATAGAGATGATTTTAGATTTACTATTTTTGCTAAATTACTTTTCACTTTTTCATCATTTTATTCCTCTGTCACTTTTTGAGATTAATTCAAAAAAACAATATTGCATTTTCATTACTCTACTGAATTTTGAGCTAGGGTTTAGCTCAGTTGGTATGTTGCTTTGTGCTCTCTGGGGCCCTGGGTTCAATCTCCAGCACTGCAAAAATGGGAGAAAGACCTGGCAGCACAATCTTGAAATGATCTCTAAACAATCAGCCATTGGAAACCCTATGAATAGCAGAAAAGCACTGGCATAGTGCTGAGGAGTGTTTAGTTCTGTTGTATATAGGGTTGCGATGAGTCAGTCCCGATTTGCTGGCACCTAACAACAATAACACCACCAATAACTAAATTTTAAGCTATCTCTGTTTGTTTTATGTTCAGGACTTGATTTAGATATGTACTATGTATCACTGGGGCTGGGATTTGGCTCAGTTGGTAGAGCGCTGCGCTGCAGTCTCTGAGGTCCTGAGTTCAATTCCCAGCACCACAAAAATGGGAGAAGGTGGGAGAAGGGCCTGGCAATCCACTCCCAAGGCAATCCCGAAACAGTCAGCCATTGAAAACCCTATGAGGGTCGCTATGAGTCGGATACCGACTCAACGGCACCTAACAACAACAACAATAATGTATCACTAGCCTGCAGCCTTAGCACTGTGGCATTCGATCCCATCAGATCTTGGAAGCTAAGCAGGGTCCGCCCTGGGTAGTACTTGGATGGGAGACCTCCTGGGAATACCAGGTGCTGTAGGCTTGGGAGACAGACCCAGAAACCCACTCCCCCAAAAAAAATCAATCCAACATTGAAAACCCTATGAACAGCAGGGAAGCATTGACAGTAATGTTTCGCCTGTTGTACGTAGGGTCACTGTGAGTCTGATACCGACTTGACGGTACTTAACACCATGTATCACTAGCCTATCAAGTTTGCTTAGAGTTAACATGCTGTACTTATTTTAAATTTAAGAGACTTTTAATAGTACAATTCCATTTATCACCATTCCACTATCACTTTTGAGTAGTGGCTATCATATATATTATGTTTATACATATCATTAATAATCACAGTATGTTAAAATAAGTTTTAATTTTCCATATCCAGTGCTCTTCATTCCTTCTCAAAGAGTTTCCACCTGGTGTTACGTTCCTTCAGTCTGAAAAATGTCCTTACTCATATCTTACAGACCATAAATCTGCTGGTGATAATTCTTATAGATAAGCATTACATAACAATGTTTTTATTTTGCCTTTATCACATATATATATATATATATATATATATATATATTTAAGTTATGACTGTAAAAGAGGTGAATGATATTTTTGTCATTTTTTAGCAGTTTGGCTATTTAGGTAGCCAAATGATAAACTTATGTGTGTTTTATTTATTTATTTTTGGATTGTTTGTTATATTTCTCTTTGAGTGAGCTGAGATCCTTAAACCTATAAACTAATTGATTTTTCAACCAAATCTGGAAAGAGTTTAATCTTTCTTCAGATTTCTTTTCTGCTCCATTCTCTCCTATTCTTTTAGAGTCTCTCTCTCATTCTCTCTCTTTCTTTATCTGTCTTTATATACAAACACGTACACAAACAAACAAACAAACAACAAAAAAAATCTCATCATCAGCCACTTCCAATCTGCTGGCAAGACCATGATATATATACTGTGTGTGTTTATGTTTGTGGTACTGTGGAGTTGTAACCAGAGCCTTGAGCTTGCATGCTTTACAAGCATTTACCAATGAACCACACACTCAGCCCAATTTTTACTTTTTAATTAGAGACAGGATCTTGTTGAGTTACCCAGACTGCCTCTGGTCTCTAATTTGCAATACGCATGCCT
>VMDO01015798.1:15000-50000 GCA_007922755.1 Pedetes capensis
ACTAATCAGAAGAGACAAAGGAGATCACTACATAGTAATAAAGGGAAAAATCAACCAAGAAGTACCTAACATCACAAAACAAACTTGACTGGCAATAAAGGAGCACATAAAACCAGACATCATAATTATGGGAGACTTCAATATCTCATTATTTTCAATAAAAAGTTCATCAAAGTAAAAAATCAACAAAGAAATAATGGACTTCACAACATTATAGATCACCTGGAACAGATGTCCACAGAGTATTCCATGTAATAGAAGTGGGATACACATTTTTCTCAGTACCATATCAAACTTTTTCTAACATAGAACACATTTTAGTGTACAAACATGACCTCAGCAAGTACAAAAAAAAAAAAAGAAGAAGAAGAAATAATCCTTTGTACCTTATTAGATCACAATGAAATATAACTACCGGTCAAAAACAAGGAAAACTATAAAAAAGTTTAAAATACATGGAGATTTCATAATATACTTCTGAATGTTCAATGAATCATCAAAAAACCAGAAAGAAAATTAGTTTTTTTCAAACAATTGATAATGAAAACAACCTACTAGAATCTATGACAACAAAAGGCAACCCAAAAACTAGCATGCACATGATAAAATGCTGAATATCCCTAACCATTGTTGTTGTTGTTGTTGTTGTTGTTGTTATATACCCACGATAATACTTATCTAACAATGGAAAATACAAGTGTTCCTGATATGAGGAGGGAGGAGAATAGTGGGAGGGATTGGATGATGGGGAAGAAGATCAACAATGTGGAGGGGTAAAGAGGAAGAGAAAAAATGCAAAATGCAGGATACAACTCTATGAAAAGATAAAACAAATGTGGTAAAAAAAAATAAGAAAAAACAAAAGAAAGAATAAATATCAATCAGGGTATAACCCTGATAGTCGTATGGTTGCATACATAAAATATAAAACATAAAATATAAAACAAATGTGGTAAAAAAAATAAGAAAAGAGAAAAGAAAGAATAAATATCAATCAGGGTATAACCCTGATAGTCGTATGGTTGCATACGACTATCATTACATGTTAGTTAAAATCCTTACTTTTTTTTCTTATTATTTTTCATTTATTCTTCTCTATAAAATATTTAAGGAGATGGAAGTATAAGTAAAACTGATTTAATTGTTGTATAATGGATACATCAACTGACTTATTGCTCTGTACCCCACTAAGAAATATACATGAAATACTGAAAAAAACAAAATCTTGGTGTGTTAGCTTTCCAGTGTCATGACAAAATACCTGAAATAACTAAAATGTGAAAAGACTCATTTGAACTCATGGAACCAGAGGTTTCAATCCTTGATCATTTTGCTCCATTACCTTTGGGCTGGGAATATGTTGCAAAGCAAATCTACTCACCTCATGGCAGTCCGAAAGCAAAGAGGGAGAGAGAGGAGGGAGGACAGGTCATAGTCTCTTCAAGGACAAGGCCCCAGTGGTCTAACTTCCTTCCATGAGGCCCCGTTGTGAACGTTTTTGCCACCTTCCAGTAGGATCACAGGCTGGGAACCAAGCCTGTAGCATATAAGTGTTTGAGAGACACTGCAGATCCAAACTACAGGAGTTGGCCTGCTGAAAGGTATTTATCAGAAGAAAGAGAAATGATAAGATATTTTGGTATACCAAAATAATATTTCTTTTCCTGGAATTACTTTAAATCAGGTCAAATTGTATATTGTTAAGAAGAAAATTCACGAGATAAAGATCATGTTATGTACCATATGTTCTGCAAGACAGTATATCTTCAAGTACAGTCTCATGGAAGCAAAGTATTTTGGGAATGGATATTATTTTGCTTAATTGGATCATTTAGCAAATACCCCTAAAAGTAGTGCTGCAGTATGCTCTTTATTCTATGTAAATTGAGATATCAATTATAGACTGCAGATTAACTAATAATGAAATACAGGAGAAGAGAATTTACTCAGTATAAAAGACTCATTTTTCTTGCCAAAGTCATCTTACCTATGCTCAGTAACTGAAACCATGTACTACAGACTTAGGATTCTGACTTTAGTTTTGAATTTCAGACGTACTTAACACAGTGACTCTTCTAGCATTGTAAATTCAAATATAGGCACCCATTATCTTTAAAAAAATTCTCACTCCTAAATCTAAACACTTATTTGTGTTTCACTACTACCACACTTTAGCAGCTTCTGCCTTCATCAGATCAGTTCCTTGTTGGTTCCTCTGATTCCACACTCCTTTATTTTTCATATATAACCCACATAACACTCAGAATTACATTTTAAATCATAAGTTGAATATATTGCCTTTTTAAAAGGACTATGCAAAAATATCCATTTTGCTTTATTCTTATTCAGTACCAATTTAATTCAATTTTGAATCATATTTTTTTCTCTCCCCAAAGAGAATATAATTTAAAGAAAGGTTTCATGCCTATGTATTTTCTACTTCTTATCCACTAATATATTTTCAAGATAAATAAAGTACCAATAGTATTTTGAATTTGTAGTAGTTATTGTTCACTCATACTGCCATTTAATATGGAAGTATATGAATTTTATGGGATTATCAAATAAATTGAATAAACTACATTCACTGACAAGGAGGAAAAAAATAAAGAATAAGAACAACAACTATATTCAAAGCCATGTATTTTGCTGGAATCACATATAGACATTTAGCAAAAATTGGGTAGATAAGTCTTATCTGAATTAATGATCATTTTGAATATAATGTCTCATGGACCATTTTATCATTCATTTGCCATATGTTATGTAATTATATGATTGTTGGTGTATGCTGTAAATTAACAAAATTTCTTGTTTCTGGAGAGAAAATGAGAAATTAATTTGGCAAATGTCAAGTTCAGTTCATGTCAAGATGTTTTTTTGCATCATGATCCATCATGAAAGATTAAACAGATATGTTCTACTAAATAGATCAATTTGGGGCAGCAGCTGTGGCTCACTTTCTTTCATTTGGCAGATTCATTCCACCTGACTTCAGAGAAATTGCTAAGATGATGTTTTCCTAGTATGAGTATGTTTTTATTTCCTTGCTCAATTCAGTTACAGTTGGTAGAAGAAAAGAGAATTTTGTTCTATTTTTGATCCTCTGTTGAAAATAGCTACTTACAGAGGTTTTACTCATGCACCAATAACTAGAAATCAAATTTAATTTAAAACTGTATACCTTTTTTATTTATTCTAATAGTAGAATATTTATAAATGTCATAAATCATTCTGAATGAATTACAGCCTTACAATGTTTTAGAAGATTATGGGAAGATGAGTGTCAGCAATGTGCACTGTCACCTATGGTGTCCTAAACTACATATATTAAAACTGATTCATGGAGGAAAAAAGCAGTTCATCATGATTCTCAACCAGCAGATACTTTAATTTTCTTGCTCTGGTTGCCTGTCGAATAAAAATGTAGCCCATATTTTTCATCATTTTATACTTTTTCTCCACAGCTATGTGTTTGTTACAGTTCTTGGCTATAAAATTATTTTTCATGGTAAGAGCATCTGTAATATTTTTAACCTAAAATCCATTTTGAATAATAAGTTTATGTCTTGGAACAGCATAGATATGAGCTTCAATGATTTGAATTATTCTGAATTCCTTTCTTAAACGTTCACGTAACTTTTGTAAGCATAGCATATCACTGAGGCCTTCAACAGTTTAATTGCCTTGCCTGCCAGATATTTTGTAACTGACTGCAAAGTAATATAAGATGGATTTAACATGTACATGTGTGTATCCTTTACTTCAGACATTGTACTATTTTACATAGGTTACCATCTGTGATGTTTATAATAGATCCTTTTTATCCTAATACACACATTAAAATATAGACTATTAAATATTAAACGCCTGCAGCCATAGCCCTGTGGCATCCGATCCCATCAGATCTCGGAAGCTAAGCAGGGTCGGGCCTGGTTAGTATCTGGATGGGAGACCACCTGGGAACACCAGAAGCTGTAGGCTTGGAAGAAGGACCTGGCAACCCCCTCCCAAAAATCAATCTGCCATTGAAAACCCTATGCACAGCAGAGAAGCACTGACAATAGTGTTTCCCCTGTTGTACAGAGGGTCGCTATGAGTCGGATACCGACTCGATGGCACCTAACAACAACAACAAATATTAAACAGTTTGATCAAGTTACATATATGTTGTTGCTAGGTGCTATTGAGTTGAGTCTGACTCACAGAGACTCTATGTACAACAGAGCAAAACACTTCTGGATACTGTGCCATGCCCAGCACTATGCCAGTGCTTATCTGCTATTCATAGGGTTTTCAATGGCTGGTTATTATGGGATTGTTTTGGGAGAGCTCTGCCAGGTCCTTCTCCCATTTTTGTGGTGGTGGGGATTGAATCCAGAGCCTCAGAGAGCTCAGAGCAGCTCAGTGCAGCACTCTACCATCTGAGCTAAACCCCAGCCCAAGTTACACATATAGCAAGTAGTAATTGGTTCCCAGTACAAGTCTATCCATTCAATAATGTATGTTTTTAATCTGTGTGAGAAAATTTATCTGATAACAGTCCCCTTGTGACTGAAATAAAAGCTACGCTATGTTTTTCTAATATCCAGAACATGTGCTGTTCATTGTGTCAAATGGAGGTAATTATTAATCCTTTTGTTACCTACTATTGAATTTTGAGCAGATCTAAAAGCACATGTATAGTTATTTCTGATGGTTTATGTGAAGGTGATAATGTAGAAATTTTACTTAAATTTTATACAAATGTTTAAATCTTATTATTGTGCCTTGGCATATATTCAGAAAATATTTATACAAAGTCTTGTTTCCAATCATTTCAATAACTGCAGGGACCCAATAATCCTTTCAGAGGATTAGCCTACATTTTAAGGCTCTAGTGATCCAGATAATCTCTTCAGGGAATTCAACACACAATTTAGCACACCAAAGACAAGGCAACATTTCCCTCAGGGAAAAATATATCCATGATAAAAATTTTAAAAAATAGAGAATTACCATGTCCATTTTCCAATACATATTTTAAGACAATATTTCAATGTCAGGAATATGTCTTTGTTCCAAATATGGCTAATATTTTGATTTTTCTATTTAATACATAACCCTATGAATTGATCACTTAACTGTAAATATAACGGTGGTGTGGGACATTGTATATGATTTTCTATAAAATACTCAAAATAAGCTGGCTGATGAATGTATGAAAATTATAGCCCTCAGGGACATCAAGACTAAGGATGATTTTTTTAGGCAAAAAAACACAGAGAAGAGGTTTATGCTGAAGGAAAACATCTTTCAGTTTATTTTTCTCCCTTCTAAACAAAACAAGAGAACATCTCTTGAAATATTTGAAATTTTTAATGTCACAATTGAGAATGAAACATTACTTCCAGAGGTCCAAATGGGCTATTGAAGGTTAGATTTTGGACATTGCATGAGTATTAAGAAATGAGGCAGAAACAAGTGGTACTGATACTACAGGGTACACTAAAATACAATGTTGTGCAAAATCAGAACATTCCCTGTATATTCCATAAGTGAAGTAAGAACTTTTAAAGGTTGACATTATTCATTATTGCATTATAAATAATGTCTATAAGTTGTTTGCTTTCTATTAAAACATCTAAATTATTAAAATGTATAAAATGGCATTAAAATTGTGGAGTGCCAGTTTCTGCATGGATTAGCTTAAAGCAAAAATAATGCCCACTATCAAAAGTAGTCAAAGAAAATTTTAATTAACTCTTCTATTAGTTTGGACTCTGGGAAACAGAAGTTTAGATGGAGGTAAACATGTGGAAGTACAGTGGGGAATACTTTCAGAACAAAAACTTTAGAAGGTGAGAAAAAAGTTGAATTTGGGATAATGAAGAGTTGAACAATAATGCAGTCATTCTGTCTCATGAAGGATTCTGTACCTGAAGTGGCTTTCACAATGTACAAGGCAAGGAACATGACACTTAATACAATATATGGGAGTGTCATTGCATGTATGCTGAACCCTGGGTAAAGAGAATTGGCACTGGTCAGGCACATCTTTTCAACCAATTCCCAGTTAGGGTCTTGGCTCATAACATACAGTGAACAAAGTTCCCAGCAGATAAAGAGATGAGCATCTCTATATTGAAAGGGCATCTGAACAGGGCACTGTAGTATCTGCTGGGCCCTCCTTTGCTGCACTAAAACCCATTAACTGTTGTCAGGGTACTAGATAGACTCTTACTGGGAAAGTTTAAAGGAGTAAAATAATACAAGAAAATACCATTGCTGTCTCTACAACTGTTCTGAATAGGGCATGTAATGCCTATCACCTTTCTGCTTCACATACTGGAGATTTCCTTAATCCTTGGCTAGCATTTCTGTGCATCTACATTAGTTACACAGAGATGCAGTAACACATTTCTATAAATGTAGTGACTTAAAACAACAGGAACTTACTCTTTCATAGTTATAGAGGTCAGAAGTATGAAATCAAGGTGTTGGTAAGGCCAAGTTCCTCTAAAGGATCTAGGGCAGAATTCTGTCATTGTCTCCTCCAGATGCTGATGGCTTCTGGCATTCTTTAGCTCGTAGGAGCCTAATTGTACTTTCTGTGTCTACCTTCACATGGCCTTCTTCTTTATGTTTCTGTGTCTTTTTCTGCAGGAGAATACTCTCTGTGGATATATTTAGGGTCCACCATAATCCAGAGTGACCTCATTTTGTTTCTTATCTTAAATACCTCTGTGAATGTCCTATTTTCATATCATGTCATATTCTGAGATTTTAAATAGGGATGTATTTTGGGAGAATGCTATCTAACCTACTGCATTCTGCTCTCTGTGCCCCCCGCCATGTCTTTCCCATACACAAAGTACCTTCACAACATCCAAAAAATCTCAACGAATTCCAACATTAACTCGACCTCCCAAATTTCATCTAAATAAAATTCAGAAACCGCAACTGTTATCATCTAAATCATTTAAATTCAGTATGACTGATTCTCTGGATCTGATTCATTACCAAAAAAATTATTGCCCATCTGTGGACCTACAAAATCAGAAAAGAAGTTGTCTGCTCCCAAAATACAATGTGAGACAGGCATAGAATAGATATTCCCACTCCCAAAAGGAGAAATTAGAAGAAATAAAATGTTAACCATGCTCTATACTCAGGCAAGTGTGAAACTGAGCAGTTCTTTAGGTTTCAAAGCCTAAGAATAATCTTCTGTGTCTTGATGCTCTGTCCTCTGAGCCAACAGTGGTAGATGGATATATTTGATCATTTGGATCTCCTTTATCTTGACATTTAGCATTAGTGAGGGGTCCAATTTGAGGGATTTGGGGTCTGATCAAGGAAAAAGATAAGACTGTGAGTGGTCATGGCACACAAAAAATTGACTGCTTCAAATTGAAATGTTTTCTGGATTAGTCCAATAAAATAGTGACACAGTTGTATATAAAGATCAGTTTTTAAAGCTGGATAATCCATATTTGAGTAAGACATTAACTTCTTTGGATTCTATCCACAAGTTTGTCTATTAACTAAACCTACAAAAGATCATTCTATCAATCATGTTAGAAGCTTCTTAGTGGAATATTATATCATCAAGTCAGTTGATCCCTGAATATACATCCACTTCAATAACTTCACCTGTATATTAAATTCTTTGGCCTGTTGCTATTTTATATGGGATCTCATGGTACTGGAGCCAACATTATGGAAACCTTCTGAAAGTGATGCTACCTGAGGCCCTGTATGCAGAAAAGTAAAGTGATATACTATATCATTCATAGTCAAGATAAATTATTTTTCTCCTTATTAAAAGGGTCAACAGAAATAACTTCTTCTCAAGTAGCACCTGGAACTTTTTGAGAATTGTCATATTAAAAGCTAAATATATCCATGTTAATGGATGGAAAGTAGGACACTATGCAGTCTTTTGAATAAGAGTCTATGCTCCTGGGCCAACAAATATTTTCCAACATTACCACCATGGCTACATTTTTTATAAGCACATTTTTCCAGCTCTGTGGAAACTGATGAAAGTGGCTGGCTAACATCAGGTAGTCAAGTCATTATATTTACTGAGATGTCTTCTATGTTAAATGTACACAACGGATGGTAATGTGTGATACAAAGATCATACTATGTGTATTTTTGCATATGACAATCTTCATGTATCCTCATTATACCTCAAAATCACTAAACTTTCAAGTTTTCTCCTTTCAGGCCACTGATCAACTGGTGAAACCATTCATCACTAACCATGTATCAGTGTATGGTCTTATCACAGGCAGTTCTCTTTGTATACCAAGTGGGTGATCATATGCATTGCTACAAGTTACACCCATTAGGAAGCTTGTGGGGTAGAGAATGTAATGAGGGGTTTAATCCAAGACCTCATGCATATTTTATCAAGTATTCCCAGTGAACTGCACCACCACTTTATATATTTTTTATCTTTAGACAGGGTCTTGGTAGGTCACGCAGGCTGCCTTTGGCATGAAATTTGTAAACTTCCTCCTCCTCCTCCTGAGTGGCTGATTTTATAGGCATGTACCATGAGGGAGGCTTTTTCTTTTCAAGGCTCCTTTAGGTACACAAATGAATATTGTGCAGTAGCAGTCCATATTTTTAAATCTGTACCTAAAGAGTAAGCCAATTCAAGCATGAATCAAACTCAACCTTTCCCTTACTCCATCAACTGGTCATAAGAAACTTCCCCATGTGATTGTATGTGTGAGCAGAGCACCCCTGGTGAACTGTGGCTGACGACATGGTACTCCACCATGTCATATGTCATTCTGGGACATATTATCCTGGGTATTTGAAGAATGAAAGATTATTAGCACTCTTCACAAGTGGCATTTCTCAGGTTGTGTTTCCAACAAAAACTTGCAGCTTGAGGCTTTTCCGTGAAGAACCTGCCTTGTTTTAAAAAGGGTGCATTTCCCAATCAGTGTGCCTGAGTGGTGATATTGCACAATATACACAGTATGCATCCATTGCTTCTTCATAGTTCCTCCCTGATTTGTGGAGAGAAGAGGTAGCAATGCTGACATCTATTTCATGGAGATTGTTACACAGTAAATAAGAAAGTCCTTTTATTCTTTATATCAAGATCCCCATGACTTCTGCAGGTATCAAATGATAAAAAATTAATGTATGAGTGTGTGAATAGGGTAGAATCTCAGCCTGTGTCACCTGCTCAAGCATCTTAAGTCTCCTTTCTTTCCCTGCTTATGATTAATCCTGGATGTCCTCATTCTGTCATCCATGAGATTGCTAGTGAGCCGAGGTGTTGGTCTGTATCACTAATAATATTTTGATAGATACTCTAGCTGCATGGTCACTTTATTCCACATAATTAGGTGTTCTCTCTGGATCAGGATGTAGTTGTATACTAGGTGGTCATAATCAAATAGGACTTAGAACTTTGACATAATTTGGACTTATTTGAAAACTTAACGAGTAATAAATATAAATACTATGTATGTGCATGCATGTGCATGTTCACAGGCACTGTTTCTCATTTGCAAGCTTTATAAATTTGTTTATGAAAGACATACACCAAAGAATTTTAAACTGTAATCGTCACTGTTGTGTTGTGTTGATCAGCATTCCCAAACTCACCTCAGCTTTCCTTATTCATTAGGATATAGACAGACTAGCAAATGATGGAATCAATAATCTTAACTGCAGAAATTTCAATAGATATTCTGTGGGTGTTCTCTATGTATAACTTACATCCAGTTTATTGCTATAATACAACTTTCAAAATCATTGTGGTTGCTGTACCAAAACCAACTTGGTACTTAAAAAATATTTTGTAGTAATGTTGAGTGTTATTTGAAGAGGATGATCTCAGTGTCCTATGGTTCTGTAGCTTACTAAACATCGGTATTGACATTTATTTCATGTTTATATTTGCTTGATCTTTCATAGTAGTGTGGTGTCTTTCAGAACATTACAAGAAAAAATCTTTTGGGGTTATCTAACTCTACTTTTTTTCAGAATTTTTGTATTCTGAAGTGTTAATTATATCTTAATTACCTAGTTGCTCTGTCTCTGAAACATTGTTCATATAATCCTTAGCAAATAAATTAAATATAAAATATGAGGCCCACAAGGTCCTAATATGAACATAATGATATTTATAGATACAACCATATAACATCTGTGCCTATTTGATGTGTTCTATTTTCTTCAACTTCAAAACAAATATGCATTTCATTTGGATCTTCTCATTTTCTTGTTGTTGTTAGGTGCCGTGGAGTTGGTATCTGACTCATAGCAACCTTACATACAACAGGCAAAGCAGTATTGTCAGTTATTCTCTGCTATTCACAGGGTTTTTATGGCAATTGTGTTTTGTAAGTGTGTTGCCAGATCCTTCTTCCAAACCTATAGCACCTGGTGTTCGCAGGCAGTCTCTCATCCAAGTACTAACCAGGCCTGACCCTGCTTAGCTTCCAAGATCTGATGGGATCAGGTGCCACAGTGCTACATCTATAGGCATTCGTTTTCTTAGATACATGCTCATCTAATGTAGTTTGTTTTCTTCACCATTTTTACAAGTATGATCTGGAAAATTATGTATTGAGAAGACAGAATTTTCTTTTATTCGTATGTATCATTTGCAAAAATATTTAAATGAAAATTAGAACACATATACAAAGAAGAAACTTATTTCTTACTTTCCTATAATTTACTAGCAGTTCATATCTCATCTATCTCCTGTTATGCTTAGAATAGAATAATAAAATATGTCCTGCAGTTGTAAACTTAATCCATATTCAAAAGGCCATGGCACATTGCCTCTATAATCAAAATTTTCAGGTTTTATGTCAGTAAATATTTCCTATGGTTTTACTTTGTGGAAATAGATTTTAAATCAAGACTAACCTTTTAAAAATTAAATATATGGTAATGTACTTTTTTGAAAATATACTATATGAAAGTTATTTTATGAATATTAGTTGTTTGTCTTTTATCCCTAGATTCACCATTATATTAGCCACGTATAATTGATCATAGGCTACAATCAGTAAATACTGTCAGTACCTTTAAAGTACAGAATTCTACATGAAAAAGTTTAACAAGGTTGGCTTGACTACAACCTATGAGTATTGAAAGAATTTCCCCTCATTTCTTTTTTAATTCTATTCAATTTCAATATTTTTTTGTGGTGAAACATTAAGTCCTTGTAGTGTATTGCAAAAATGACCCTATTTTCCTATATTATTTATATTCCACTTTTGTAATGGAACTATGCATAATCTTACATAGTGATAAATTTTTCTATTCCTTAAATCCAGTCTTGACCTTATGATTTGCTTTAGTCAATGCAACACAGCAAAACATGGTAGAAACCTAGCCATGACTTATTTTTTGATACATCCACATTAACTGCACCTCCAACTATCCAAGCACAATGAAAAGCAGCCTGTGTAATCTTCCTAGATGATGAGTGTTTAAGTGGAGAAGAGAATCAGAGATTCTACTCATCTCAGTGTTTCGAATTGAGAGCCCAGAGAATAGTTGAGTTGAGCAAAACCCAGGAAGAGCATCCAGTTGAACCCACACAAAATTGTAAACCTACATATTTACATATTGACCAAAGATTATTGCAGAAAAATATTACTAAGTAAATGATAGAGAAGACTTAGATGGGGAGGGCGGGGAGGGGGGAAGCATACAAGAGGGTAAGGGGGCACCTCTATGAATAATGTACATCAAAATGCATATATATGTAAATGCCACAATGAAAAACATGTCAGAATGAATCACACATTAAGGTGTACATTAAAAATGTCCAATAAAAAATTATTATTTTTAGATTTTAGGCTCTGGTATTTTGATATATAATAATGCTAATAGAATCAGATATTAAAGTGAATGAATTTTAAAATTGCACTCAAAGTCTCTGATAACCTTATAAATAATGGCATTTCCTTGGTTGCCTCTTTATAATCACATGAAATTCTAGGATTCACAGAATAAAATGAAAGAGTATAAGATTTTTTGTAAAAATCTAAGAATACCAAGAATGGCAATAAATATGATATACCATTGACTTCCCTATAAAAGTGATAAATAGGAACTCTTCTCAATATTGTTACATTTTTCTCTACTTAAATTATTATATACTAGAGAATATCATATGAGGATATGCTATTAATGACAAATATGATAAAGGAAAGAAAGCATGAGCAAGAAGGAAAAAATACATGGAGAGGAAAGTCTATAAAATTTTTGACATACAGATAAAAGGCAGAGGAGTTAGTAAACATGAAAAACAAAATATCAATAACCTACAGAAATGACTATAAATAAGAAGTATTCCAATCCATGTCACACAACCAAGGACATGGCAAACATCATACAATATAAATGATTGTGATGAGATGTAATAAAGAAAATAAAAAGACTAAGCAAAATTCTGTTAAAAGGCATATCTACATACTATCAGCCTTTCCCTGTCCAATTTATTTGTACAAATAAACTGACTCTAACTGCAAAGACAGAAGTGTTATATTATGTACAGAAATTGAACAGAGGTGGATGCATTGGCACACATCTGTATTCCCTGTGATTCAGGAGGCAGAATCAGAAGAATCATGAATTAGATACCAGACACAGCCTGCACAACTTGTGAGAACTTTTCTCGAAATTAAGAATAAAAAGGCCAAGGGTGCAACCCAGTGATCGAACACTTGCTTAGCATGTGCAAAACCATGGGCTCTATGCCCCAGTCACTCCATCACTCCACACACACATAAAAAATTGAACAGAAATGGTTCATTCACTGAAGCAACTGATAAAGAAAAAAAAGAGAGGAGAAAGATATCTTCAGAAAGATGGAAGAGAGTGAATGTTAGTGAAAAGTAAGATAAGCAGGCACTTATATTCTCAAAAGAAGAATAATAGTTATTTTTTGGTGAGTTCAGTTTTATACCTAGAAACCTGTCTCCCACATACCAAGTCTATGACATCTTAGAAATATAAGAATACAAGAAACATTTCCTTTAGTTCTTATCTGACACCCTCACCCTGAGGGAGTTGTTGTTGTTAGATGCCGTCGAGTCAGTATCCGACTCATAGCGACTCTCATAGGGTTTTCAATGGCTGACTGTTTAGCGATTACCTTGGGAGTGGATTGCCAGGTCCTTCTCCCATTTTTGCAGTGCTGGGAATCAAACTCAGGACCTCAGAGCCTGAGAGGTACATTTAAAAAATAAAATAGGCAAACAACAATAAAATTCATCATGGTTGGAGACAGAAAATTACATGCATAATTCCTCATTAAATTAAAAAAATCTAAAATATTTCCTGACATGTCTCATATTGTCAAAACCAATAATTAGCAGAATTTAAAAAGTTTTGCTGGAAAAAAATTTGGATTTATCTCTTAAAACTACGTAGAAAATAATGCAAACAGTAAATGAATACTTATGTCCAGTGGAAGAGTTATAGGACCACAAGGTAAACATTATCCACTAAAGGATTTAGTAGTTGATAAGCTGATTTACTCCAAATTTGTGGTTCCTCTATTAAAAAAGAGATTTTGTAGCTTTCATTGAATGTGTTAAAATTACTAAATACTTATTCTCCAATAGTAAGTCAATGCTTTCTTCATCTTACAACGAAGTTACATCCTGACAGACTCATTATACCTTGAAAATATTATCAGTTGAAATACATTTAATATATCTAAACTACTGATCATCCTAGCTTAGCAACACAGCAAAGTTGTGGAGTGTCAGTTATTCACCTTTAAGATTATGTGCTAACTGGAAGATGCAATTCCTCCCTGCTAATATCCAGCACCAAGAAAGAATATAGCTTAGGAAAGAATTAAAATTCAAAATTCAAACTGCAGTGTCCATTACTGGATATATTTGCTTTTACACCATTGTAAACTCAGAAAAGTTTATTCTTTTCCTAATAAAATGTGGAATATTCCCTTTTTATATAGTGTGCCACTTGAGTGCATGTTTTCCTTCATTGCCTTTTCTTTTGATATTTACAAATTGCCTTTATAATTTGTTATACTTTTAAATTATATAACACATTTATACTGTTTCAAAGTCACATTTGCAAAACAAGTTATATTTTAAGTCTAGCTCCAATTTATTTCCTCTATTCCCAATAGACAGCCATTTTTTAATTTTTATTTTTTAATCCTTCCTTTTTAAAAACTATAAACATGTGCTTTCATATGCACATATGTGGCCTTAATTAGTTAAATACTGACCTACTATATACAGTTTATCCAATTTGCCTCCTATACTTAACAATGATAAGTCTAGTGACAATGAATCTCATTTTGCCCATAGTGTGTTCTCACAGGGAGGGGTGAGGGAATGTGGAAAAATTGCAAATTAAGCAAAAAATAGGCATTTATTTTGATTTTGATACTACTGAGTTAACTAAAAGTAAGTGAAAAGAAACATTCTAACTAGTAAATGGAGAAGGAATGGTAAAATTGGAACAATTGTATTTGTAAAACTCAATTCTAATCACATCACTTTTCCCCCTTAAGGCTTATAAATATTCCTCATTGTATACTGAATAAAGTTCTATTTTTACTTAATGACATGCAAAATCTTAAACTTCTAGCTTCAGATTCACTTTACGATCATTCTCTGTGCATATTCATATATAAAATATGTAGGCTCTAAATAAAGAATTGGGTCAATTTTTCTATTCTCCAGTTTCTGTTAAAAAATTCTATTTAATCAAATATTTTTATATTTTGCTAGGTGAAGAAACAACCAAACAAAAATACTGAGGTGTTTTAGAAACGGGATGGGATAAAAGTGTCTATTTTGAAACTAGAAAATCTTTTTGACATGTACTTAAATATTTAATGTGTTGTATGCTTGAGAAATCACCTGTGTCTAAGAGGTTATACAGTTTTGTGTTATCACCTGAGACCAGAGTCTCTTAACTGGCCTGAATCAACAATACTTTACAATCACATGTTGCAAAATAATCTTTTTAAAGAATAATTAAATTTGAATTTTCTTCAGAATTGCTGTGATAGTTTTATAATAAGGGTTTCTTCTCAATTCTTGTTAGTCAATTGCGCTATGTAAACTGTTATTTTCAAAAAGCAACTATTAAAGCACCGAGGTGGTACTAATCAGTGTAGGAGTTAAAATGGTTGAACATATAATAAAAATACAAGAACAATGCATGAGAGGTTGGATAAAAATGAGACTACCTGATAAAAATCATTTCAGATAAAAGATCGACCGAGAGTAATGTTGAAGGAGATTCTGTGTCATTTTATCCAAACCTTAAAATGCATCTCTGTAGGGAAAAATTGAGAAGAAATAAAATGCACATAATGGCTACATTTTTTTTATCTGGCTTTAAGTTACTTGAAAAGCTGAACAGAGGACATCAACAAAAATGTTTAACAAATCCTAAGACTCATGAGAAAAGCTATTTTTTTCTGAATGTTGACAAGTGTGAAATAGATTATAAGTTATTTATAATTTTTAAGAAACACGATATGTATTTTCATTTGGACTAGTAATTTGGAAATAACACATCAATAAATGATATTGAAATTAAATAGTAAGATGAGAAAAACTGACAAATAAATACTTACTGTCTCAGATATTTTATTAATTATCCATTCTTATCTATTGAAGAATCTGTCTTGTCATATGAGACTTACAAGGAAACTGTCTTCTAGTTAAAAAATAACTTTGATTTTCAGGTCGTCTGCACAAAATACTGTTTGGATAGGTAGTGAGTTAGTAAAATTGGGGAAGGAGACAGAGTTTAGAAACTATAATGAAAAAGCCCCAAGACACCTATAATGTACTTTCAAGTCTTGCCCGTTCATTGACAGATTAAATGTAAACCACACTGGCCTTTTAGCAAGTGATAAAGGACAATAGGTTGTTTATAACTCACAGATAAGACATATTTAGTAGACTTCAAACTAAAAGGTAAACTGATGACAAGTTGATGTAATTGGTTCCTTCCTATTTCAGGTACATTCTCAGTCCAGGTTATACAAAATTCTCCTAGCTGACTAGAAAATAAAATAAAATAATAATCTTTCCTTCCATTGGCTCAAAGAAGTGGGCTGCTACTTCCCAAGACCTTATAAAATAGTTCTTAGCTAAGTACAAAAAAAAAAAAAATTAAACCAAATTATACTCTTCCCTACCTCAAAAGTTGCTGACCCAAAAGCAACAGATAAACCAATAACAAAAATGCTCTACCACTGAGCTGCACCCCTGACCACTTTTTTATTTTTTTTTTCATGAGACAGGATCTCACTAAGTTACACAGGCTACCCCTGGCCTTGAACCTGAAATTATCCTGCTTCCCCCTCCTGAGCTACTGGTATAACAATCATGGGCCACCCTGTCTGGCTGAAATGAAATTTTACATCGAATAACCAAAACATCGGTAGCAGTATTCCATCCTCACCACCATAATTCTGGAAGCAAAGGGAAAGGTAAGAGACTGGGAGGATATGCAGTCTCAACTGGACAAATACATCTCAAAATAAAAAATAAGTAAATAAGAATAAATATTTTTTAAATTTTACAATCAAATGTGACAGTATTTTGGCACAAATTAAAAAATGTCAAATGCTTAGGAATCAGCAGCATTTAGAGTTAAGAAATCATGTGATGATAGGATAATTGCTTCATAGTTTTATAAGAAAATTGATTCACTAAACTAAATTGTCTCACTATGAAAAAGTACAGTCCCATTATCTTCCTGTCATTTATAAAATTTATTATAAAACCATAAGTATTAAAATCATATTAAATTGTAAATTCATTCCTTTTCTATTTTTTTTGAGAGAACCACCTGGTAAGTGCAGACTATTTGCCATACAGAAAATGTCATAGAATAAAAATTTAGAAAAACTCACAATCTCCCCTAAATAAGTATCATCATTCATTACTTGTATAATGTGTATAGTGGATTGTCCAATAGAAATATAATACCTGCCACATGTATCATTTAAAAAATTTCTTATATTTAAATATATATACAAAGAGAGAATTCCAACAAATTTTAGCAATATGTCTTATTTTACCCACTTTGGACAAAGTGTACAGCATGTGTGATATTTAATTAAGTGTGTCACCTTGGCTGCACTATGGTACCCAGGTATTTTGTGAAACATTATGCTGACTATTTCTTTAATGGGGGTTTTTAATGAGATTTCTGTTGAAGTCAGTGGACTTTGAGTAAAACAGATTGCCCTCCATAATGAACCATCCACTGGTGGACCTCATCCAGTCAGTTGGCCTAAAAAGAGTGAAATGCTGACTTTCCCCTACCAAGAGCATATTCTGGCAGGAGTTTTTGAACTCTCTATCCTCACCCCACCTCTGTCTCTCTCTCTCAATATGTTAATATAAAATATTGAGTTATTTTCCATGCTTTTTATTTATGCTATCAATAACACATGTCAACTAAAAGAAGCCAAATTTCAAGTATTCCATAGCCACACGGGACTAGTGGCTACCAGAACAGATGGATTCAAGCTTGTCTTTTTCTCTCTTCAACATATTGTATGTATTTTGTTACATTAGTATATGCTTATAAAATATTATTTTGGTATCTAATACTCTATTTCATCATATGAATATAGGATAGTTTATTTTGTGAAATTGTATATTTATTTATTGAAAGTTTCTCCCTTTTGAGTTAAAAGTATTTTGCCATCAGAATGTGTTTATAAAGATAGTTAAGTTCATTACTGATTGATTTCTTCAAGATGAATACTTAGTACTAGAATTCCTGGGGAAAAAGAGTATTAACATTTTAATGCTATTAAGATGCATTGAAAATGGAACTCAATGTCCTTCTCCTTTGTTCCATATTCAATCTCCAGGTTTCACAATCATATGATGGGCCTGAAAATACCATGGCACGAGTCTGACAAACCTTCATTTTCAGTGTGACACCTTTACTTTTCAGCACTTTAAACAGGTCTGTTGCAAAAGTTTTTCCCAATGCAATGAGTCTTTTGATTTCTTGACTGCTGCTTCTGTGGGTGTTGATTTTAGAACAAAGTAAAGCAACATCCTGGACAACCTCAATCTTCTCTACCTTTATCATGAAGTTGCTGATTGACCTATTTGTAGTGATTTTTGTTTTGTTGATGTTGAGGTGCAATCCATACTGAAGGTTGTGTCTTTTATCTTCATCAGTAAATATTTCAAATCCTCTTCACTTTCAGCAATCAGAGTTGTGTTATCTGCAGGTTGTTAATGAGTCTTCATTTAATCATGAGGCTGTGTTCTTCATAAAGTTCAACTTCTCAGATTATTTGCTCAGAATAGAGATTAAAGGAGTATGGTAAAAGGATGCAGCCCTAAGACACACCTTTCTCAACTTTAAACCAAGAAATGTTTCCTTGTGTTCTGTGAATGACTGCCTCCTGGTCCATGTACAGATTCCTCAGGAATACAATGAAATGCTCTGGCATTCCCATTCTTTGCAGTGTTATCCATAATTTGTTACCATCCATAGAGTCAAATGCCTTTGCATAGTCAACAAAAAATAAACATCTTTGTGGTATTTTCTGCTTTTGGCTAATATCCATCTGACATCAGCAATGATGTCCCTGTTCCAGTCCCTCTTCTGCATCCAGCTTGATTTTCCCTGCAGTTCCCTGTCTATATACTACTGTACTCACTTTTGAAATGACTTTAGCAAAATTTTATTTGCATGTGATATTGATATCATTCAATAAGTTCCACATTCAGTTGGACTCCCTTTCTTGGGAATAGGCAAAAATATGGGTCTCTTCCAGTCAGTTGGCCAGGGAGCTGTTTTCCAAATTTCATGGCATAAACAAGTTAGTACCTCCATTGCTGCATCTATTTGTAGAAATATCTAAATTGGTTTTCCATCAATGCCTTCAAGAGAGCTTCCACTTTGTCCTTCAGTATATTGGTTCCTGATCATATGTAACCTCTTTAAATGTTTGGTACTCTGCCAATTTTTTTGCATAATGCTTATGTGTATTCCTTCTATCTTCTTTTGCTATTTCCTGCATTGTTTAGTATTTTCCCTGAAGAATCTTTAACTATTACAACTTGAGGCTAGAATTTTTTTCTTCAATTCCTTAAGCTTAAAAAAAAAAAAAAAAACAGAGCATGTTCTTCCCTTTTGGTTTCCTATCTCCAGCTCTTTGCACATGTCATTATAATATTCTATCTTCTTGAGCTGCCCTTTGAAATATTCTATTTAGTTCTTTATCTTCATTATAGCTTCCTTTTGCTTCAGCTGATCAACATTCAACAGCAAGTTTCAGTCTATTTTGACATGTAATTTGGTCTTTTCATTTTTCCTGTCTTTTAAATAATCTTTTGATTTCTTCATGAATGATGTCTTTGATGTCATGCCCAACTCATCTGGTCTTCAATCATAAGTATCTAATGCATCATACTTCTTTTTCAGGTTGTCTCTGAACTCAGATGAGATATAATCAAGGTCATAACTTGGCTCTAGTATGCTTGTTCTAATTTTCTTCAGTTTCAGCATGAACCTATGTATGAGCAATTGATGGTCTGATCCACAATCAGACCCTGGTCTTGTTCTAACATTTGATATGAAGCTTTTCCATCATCTCTTTCCACAAATTTAGTCAATTTGGTTCCTGTATATACCATCTGGTGAATTCCACGTGTATAGTCACCCTTTGTTTTGGTGAAACAATGTATTTGCACTGAAAATGTCATTAGTCTGACAAAATTCTATCATGCAATCCCCAGTGTTGTTTCTGTCACCAAGGCCATATTTTCAAACTACATGGTTGATCTATTCCAGATTTCAGGAGCTGGTAAAAATCTTCCCTATCTTCATTTGTAGCCTTAGTGGTGGGTGCTTAAATTTGAATAATAGTCATATTAACTGGCCTTCCTTTTAGGCATATGGACATTATTCTATCACTGAGAGTGCTGTATTTCAGGACAGATCTTGAGATGTCTTTTGTGAGGATGAGTAAACCCCATTTCTCTTTAATTTATCTTTCCCATTGTAGTAGAGCATGATTATCTGATGCAAAATGACCCATGCCAGTCCATTTTAGCTCACTGATGTCTAGAATGTTGATGTTTTTGCAATCCATTTCCCTTTTGATGGTTTATAATTTCTCTAGGTTCATACTATGTACATTCCACATTCCTATTATTATTATTATTATTATTATTATTATTATTATTTGCGGTACTGGGGGTTGAACCCAGGGCCTCATGCCTACATGCTTTGCAAGTGCTGGACCACTGAGCTGCACCCCAGCCCATCTTTTTTTTTTTTTTTTTTTTTTTTTACTTTTTGGACAGGGTCTCGCTAAATTACACAGACTGCCTCGGGTCTCGAACTTGTGATCCTTCTTCCTCCACCTCCCCAGCCGCTGGCAATACAGGTGTGCACCACCATGCCCTGCTTACATTCCTATTATTGTTCCTATATAATTGTTCCTCCTCATTTTGAGTCATGCCACATCAGCAAATGGAAGTCCCTGGGACAAGCTCCATTTCTGTCATTCAAGTAGACTCTATTTTGAGAAGGCCATTCTTTCTAATTTGCTTTTTGAGTGTCTTCTAACCTGGGTGGCCCATTTTTGTATGCTATATCTGAATGTATTTCTCTACTATTTATAGAGTTTTCAATGCCTAATTGTTTTGGTAGTGGGCTGCCAGGTCCTGATCCCTAGTCTGTATTAGTCTGAAAGCTCAGCTGAAACCTGTCCACCAAGGGTAAACCTGTTGGCATCTGTAATACTGGTAGCACAGCTTTCAGCATCACAGCAACACACAAGCCTGCATATTATGGCTAACTGAAAGACATGTAGGGGTGAGAATATATGACATATAAGAACACAGGGCTTTGATATTCAGTGAAAAGATTGGGGGGTTTCTTTTATACTGCCTCCTGATGTTCATTCCATTAATAATATAATATAATAGGATTTGTGAGCAATAGCATAATACAGAGAGGATGAACAATAGTATGTCACTTCTGTAATTATGACATATTATATAAAACTTCATAATCTTAGAATATATGCTTCAGAGACTCTTTCCCTAGCTGGCGTAGAGTAAGTAAGTGGTTTGTAAGGTCAATCAAGCAAGGATCTGAGGGCATCCCCTGGAGGTTAAGGTAGACCTCCACCTAACATTCAGCCAGAAGTTGGCACCACAGTCCTACAGACATAAGGCAATGAATTCTGCCAATAACTTGAAAGTGACTAAAAATGGATTTTTCTCCAGGTGTGGCCCCAGAGGAGAACATTTCCCAACTGTTGCCTTACTTGAAGTCTTGTAAGAATTTTCTGTGTATTTTTGTTAGGTGCCATCATGTCAGTTCCAAATCATAGACCCTATGTACAACAGATAAAACACTACCTATCAGTGTGCTATGCTCAGCACTATTGTCAGTGCTTCTCAGTTATTCATAAGGCTTTCATTGTCTGATTGATTTTTGGGAATGGTTGGCCAGGTCCCTCTCCCAACCCTACAGCACCTATTATTCCCAGAGGCTCTCCTATCCAAGTACTAATCAGGCCAAACCCTGCATAGCTTCCAAGATCTGATGGTATCAGACACCACAATACTATGGCTACAAGCTGTAAGAACTTAGAGGATACAAATAGATACCCAGACCCATAGAAATTGGTGAATGATAAAAGTGAATTATTTTTAAAATCACTTAGTCCATGTAATGTATTAAGAAGTAATAGATAACTTATGTAGATTTTGGGCTGGGATTTAGCTCAGTTAGTAGAGCACTGCTCTGCAGTCTCTGAGGTCCCAGGTTCTATTCCCAGCACTGCAAAAATGGGAGAAGGACATGGCAATCCACTCCCAACACAATCACAAATCCATCAGCCATTGAAAACCCTATGAGGGTTGCTATGAGTTGGACATAACAACACCTAACAACAACAATGCAGATTTGCATACCTAAAATTGAGGTGCTGCTATAATAAGTACCTAAAAATGTGGAAGTAGCTTTGGAACAAAACAGTGAGTGAAATGTAAAGAAATGTTCAGGGTCATGGTACTGGAATCTTAAATTGCTTTGGATATACTCTTAGCAGAAGACTCAGCAGAAATCTTAACAGAAAACAGGGCATTAAGGACCTACCAGTGAGAATTCAAATGCATGGAGGAAGAAAGGCTTGTTTATAGTGACAAAAACTTTAGCAAAATTGTTGCATAACCTATATAGGAAGCAGATTTTTAAATGATGAATTTAGATATATAACTAAGGAGATTCCAAAGCAGAGTGTTGAATATCTACTCAGTTTTTCTCTCTGGTTGCTGAAATACATGAAGAGAGGAATTGAAGGAACAAGTGCTGAACAAAAGAAAATAGGAGTTGGACTTGATAATTTTTGATAATTCTTAGTGTGCTCATGTAGCAAAGATGTTAAACTTGAGAAATTATTCCCAAACACTGTTTTAAAAAGTGGGATCCAAAAGAAAGCTAGGGATTACCTTTCCCAACTTTTCATACAAATTTAAGATCAAAAGATAGGTATATTCAATCACAAAATACTTTGAGGCTAGGAATGTAATTTAGTGGTAGAGCACTTGGCTAGCATACTCAAGGCCTTAAGCTCAATCTCCATCACCCCCCACAAATACATGTAAAGTTTGTTTGAAAATATTAGGGTTGTGCCTTACATATTTTTCTAAACATAGCGAAGAGCCTCTAGGAAGCTGCAAGATGCTGTTCTTGAATAAAAGATAAAACATGTGCTGCTGCCTCATATTAAAAAGGAAGATGATTCAGAAAACAGAACATAGAAGTTTATGACACTAAAGAAAATCCTAAATAATCTTCCCAGTATTAAAATTTAAGCAAGAAAATATCAATATTTGCACAAGTGCATTTCAAACCTACTCTAGATCACGGACTGTTTCACTATGAATGAGAATGTTCATAGCTGTTAACCTAAGACTGTGCCACCATTGTTTGCTGCATGTGTGGGAGTGGGAGTACAGATAACATGTCTGCTCAGTTTTACAGAACAATGATTTAAGAGGATCTACACATATGGGAATATCCAAATATAGATTTCATTTAGACCCTAGGCATCAACTGGATGCTATAAGCAAATTATTCTGCTACTTTTAAGGATTTAGTTGTTGTTGAATTTAGTAGTGGGGATATTGAATGGATTTTTCACTTGAGAGAAAATAGAATCAGTGGGAGTTTGAGAAGACATTGTGGAAGACAGATTCTAGAATGGCTCCCCAAAATTCCGACTTACTGGTGCTTATACCCTTGTATAAACCAATCCTCAACTCACCTTCAGTCTTTTAGATGTAGGTGAGACCTATGGCTTGCTTCTAATGAATAAAATATGACAAAGTGGTGAAATAGCACTACTCTGGTTAGGATAAGTTATATAAGACCCCATATCTCTAGCTGACTGGCTCTAGAAGCCCTAGGAGAAATAAGCAGCCATGTTGGAAAACTTACCTAGCTGAGATCTGAAAGCTGCCTCGGAACAATACCCATAAGAAACTGAGGCCCTTATACCTACAAAGAAAAAATTCTACTAAAAACTTAAGTGAAATGGGTAGTGGATTTTTCTTTAGCTGAACTTCCAGATGAGATTGCATCTCTACTGATATTTGATTATAGCATTGTGAGATTCTGAGCATAAGTTATAGCTAAACTTTGCCCGGGTAGAGCGCTGTGCTGCAGTCTCTGAGGACCCGAGTTCAAGTCCCAGCACCGCAAAAATGGGAGAAGGGCCTGGCAATCCACTCCCAAGGCAATCCTGAAACAGTCAGCCATTGAAAACCCTATGAGGGTCACTATGAGTCGGATACCGACTCGAAGGCACCTAACAACAACAACAACAACAAACTTTGCCCAGACTTTTGACCCACTGTGAGAAAATGAATGTGTAATGTTTTAAACCACTTTATCTATCTTTTTGACATAGCAAAGTGAGAAAACATGAGTAGCAAAAAGTATGACTTGCATCAAACTACTTACCTACTACTACTAAGGTATCTGTTTGTCTAAGGTATATATTTAATTTTTGTGTGTGTGTCTATCTCCTTATAAGGGCCGGTGTTTAACTCAATTGGTAGAGCTTTCTTCAATTGCTCCACATACTCTGAGGACCAGGTTTGATCCCCAGCACTGCAAAAATGGGAGAAGGATGTGGCAGTCCACTCCCAAGATAAATCCTGAAACAATTAGCTATTGAAAACCCTATGAGGATCACTATGAGTCAGAGCCTACTCAATGGCACCTGACAACAACATTTCCTTCTAAAGAAAGTCAGGATCTTAACAACATATGTCTAAATTTTTGTTTTGAGAGAAATGGCAGTTTAACTGTTTAGCATAATTCACGTAGCTTTTTATTGTTAAAAAAAGCATAGCATTAGTAGTAGGTTTTTTTCATACTGGGAGGCTGAACTAAGTGACTGGAGCATACTTTGGAAGTGCTCTTATCGCTGAGCTGCACCCAAACTTCTATTTTATTTTTATTGTGAGTCAGGGTCTCTCTAAGTTACACAGGCTGCTTCTGGCCTCAAACTTGCGATCCTCCTGCATTAGCTTCCCGAGTCATGGGAATTACAAGTACGTGCCATCACATCTGGCTTAAGCAGTGGTTTTAGTAATAGTCTTATTGCTAAGTGGGGCTGGGATTTAGCTCAGTTGGTAGAGTGCTGCTCTGCAGTCTCTGAGGTCTAGATTTCGACTCCCAGCACTGCAAAAATGGGTGAAGGACATGGCAGTCCATTCTCAAGGCAATCCCAAAACAATCAGCCATTGAAAACCCTATAAGGGTCGCTATGAGTCAGACAAGACTTGATGGCACCTAATAGCAACAACATTGCTAAGTGACTTAAGTGTGGCACCACTAAGGATAAGCTGGATTCAAGGTTAGGTATTCTGATATCAGATTATTTCAATTAAGAAAAAAAGCATTTCTGTTCCATTTTCACCTTACGTAAGACCAATCACATACAGCAAAATGTTAATTTCTCCACTATATTAAAGCTAATTGATGAGATAGAGTTAATGCATGAAAATTAGTAAAAGCTAAGCAAGAGTCAAGTACTTCTGCAACAAAACCCAGAATATGGATAACCATAAAATAATAAACAAAAATAGTCCTTGACTGTTCATCTCCAGATACTTTTAGCACTTTAAGTTTCATAAATATGTTAAAGTATTCAGTATACTTTTAAAGGAAAATTATAGATAAATTGTTGTTGTTAGGTGTCGTTGAGTCATGTCCAACTCATAGCAACCCTCATAGGGTTTACAATGGCAGATTGTTTCGGGATTGCCTTTGGGAGTGGGTTGCCACATCCTTCTCCCATTTTTGTGGTGCTGGGAATCGAACTCAGGACCTCAGTGACTGCAGAGAGGCACTCTGCTAACTGAGCTAAATCCCAGCCCATATGGATAAATTACAGAGCGAAAAACAAAAGTACTGAGCCAGGTGTGGAATCACATGCCTGCTGTCCCAGGGTCTTGGAAGGTGAAGACAGGAGGATCATGAACTCAAGGCCAGAGATAACCTCTATAATTTAAGGAGACAATGATTCAAAAATAAAAAAATTAAAAATGGCTAGGGGTACATCCCAGTGGGAGAACACTTACAAAGTATGTGTGAAGCCCTAGGTTCAACTCCCAACTACCACCACAGGAGTAATTACTACTACTACCACTACTACTACTACTACTACTACTACTACTACTACTACTATTACTACTACTACTAATAATAATAATACAGGTACTGAGAGGATAGTAATAACTAGGACAATGTTTGAATATTAAGGTTTAAAGTGAGAGTTCGTTTCAGATATTTGAGTGAAGGCATAAAACCTAAAAGAAGCAATTTAAAAATATCTGTACTATAGAGTGTGATGGGTTCACTTTGGCCATCCTTACTTCATATGAGATTGGAATGTTAAAGACTGGGCTTCCAAACTTCCATAAAATTCAGATCTTGCATGGCACAGAGTTTCTGCCAAACAGTTGCATGTGGAACAGATTTTGAAGACAGACATGGATATTTTGTAGTGATGGCCATGCTTTTGCCACTGTGTTGTAAGAATAGCAGAGGCTGAGCTATAATGAGTTCTCAGACTTTATTAACCAGCTTTGTGAATGTCACCATTAGATCAACAGTCTGGTTGTGTGATTTTTGAAGCCAGCGATTTTGGCAAGGATCCTTGATTACTCAGCTTTGAAATCTTGTAATATACCACTCTTCCCTCGAAAGACCAAGTTTGCCTTGTTGCTCTGGGAGAAATAGAGTTTACTCATGCAGCTATTCCAATAAATGTAAGCCTTTCAGTTCCCAGAATTAAATAATTTTATGCTTAAATTAGTTTGAGAGGGTTCTTATCAGCAACTATTAGAAAACATGTTGTTATTCAAAAATAATAAAAATAATTTTAAACATTTTTATCATATTAATATAATAATCAGTTATATGTACTTGCATCAAAAAGCATAGAAGATACATAACTTAATTAACATAGCTAAAAATTATGTCATCACACTATTTTAAGTTATCATTTTACTAGCTACTATTATACAAATGGGTTGGGGTTTAGTTCAGTTGGTAGAGTGGTGCTCTGCCCACTCTGAGGCCCTGAGTTCAATCCCTAACACCACCAAACCAGAAGGACCTAGCAACCCACTCCCAAAACAATTGCAAAATAATCAGCCATCAAAAATCCTATGAATAGCAGAGAAGCATTGGCATGGTGTTAGCATGGCATAGTGTCAGGGAGTGTTTTATTCTGTTGTACTTAGGGTTGCTGAGTCAGACCCAACTCAATGGCACCTAACAACTAACAACAATGTACAAATATATAAACAATGTTTATTCTTCCTTTAGTGTTCATCACTGGGTACTTTTTGGTGAAAAATTATCATACCAGACAATTCATAAAATAAATCAGGGATATATTTTCTGGTTACTGTATTTAATAGTTAATATTTATATTAACTTTTGAGTGGATATAGTTGAATATTTAATTAATATTTCCAAATATCATTCCAGAGCAATTTATACTCTTTAAAAATCCTTGATGGTACTGAAAAATTGACCTAGTGCAGGTAAGTAGATTTTACTGTGTTCTGTTTAGTATTCTTACACAATCACTTTTAATATAATTAATAGCCAACAATGCACATTCCGTTTCTTTTTACAAACTTGACTTTACATAAAGTTTATTTAATTTTTAAACTTAACTGTTGAGACAGTCCTAGAAGAAAGTAGAATTCTTTATTGTTGTTGTTATGTGCCGTGGAGTTGGTATCCCACTTAAGGCGACCCTACCTACAACAGGCAAAACACTGTGTCAGTGCTTCTCTGCTGTTCATAGGGTTTTCAATGGTGGATGGATTTTTGGGAGTGGGTTGCAGGGTCTGTCTCCCAAGCCTACAGCACCTAGTATTCCCAGGTGGTCTCCCAACCAAGTACTAACCAGGCCCCACCCTGCTTAGCTTTTGAGATCTGATGGGATCCGCTGCCACAGGGCTATGGCTGTAGGCACAGAATTCTTTAGAGTAGCAAAAATGTATGAATTTTGATTCATAACTGGGAAATCAATAGCAAAAAGATAAATGCTGTTGACTATATATTTTAAAAGTAGCATGAAGAACATATTGTAGGCATACAGCAACAAAAATACAACAAAAATAGTTTGGACACACAAAAGGGTATGGTACTTTTCTGTGACATTTAACCTCTTTGTAGCAAGTGCCAGTACTTCCTCTAGTCTACAGAATGCTCTCAAGTCGATTTCTGTATTTAAGCTCCATATACTTTTTCTGAGTAACTGAAGTCATGCTCACCCTACACTGACATAATTTTTACCCATATTTAGAATACTCAAGGAAGGTTGGGGTTTAGCTCAGTTTGTAGAGCACTATTCCACATTCTCTGAGGAAAAGGATTTCATAGCCAGCACCACACAAATGAGAGAAGGATGTGGCGATCCACTCCTGAAGCAATCCTGAAACAAGGAGCCATTGTAAACCCTATGAGGTGAGTCATTATCAGTCAGGCTCGACTCAACAGCTCCTAAAAATAATAATAATGATAATATTCAAACCTAGTCAACATCATTGTTGGGAGCATAGTGTTCAAACTTATCTTTTGGCTTTAGGGTTTTGTTTTGTTTTTATTTTGTTCTTGTTTTTGTTTTGTCCTCCAAACATATCACTACTAGTTGCAGCTCTAAGAAATATTAGAGATTCATTATGGATATAAAAATTAAGTCTATGGATTTGCCTGTGTTCATTAAATTTCATGACCAGTCTTCATTTATTTCCATAAAGTCACATTTCAAATAAGTTTGTATTGTTGTTAAATGCTATCAATTAGGATCTGACACCTAGAGACGTTAAGTACAGCAGAATGAAACAATACTCAACACTATGCCATGCACAGGATCTTTCTATGCTTGTGCTCATTGTTGTAGACATATGTTTCTTCTCATTTTGAGTCGTGCCTCATAAGCAAAAGGAGGTCTTAGCGACTTTATTCCATTCCCATAATTAAGGTCAACTCTTCTTTGAGAAGGCAACCCTTCTCCAGTTGTTTATTGAATGCCTTCAAGCCTGGGGACCGCATTTTCCAACATTATATTTAGCAGTGCTTCTCTGCTATTCATAAGGTTTTCAATGGTTAATTGTTTCAAGTGTGGGTTACTAGGTCCTTCGCACTACTTTGTCTTAGTCTGGAATCTCAGCTGAAACCTGACCACCAAGGGTGGCCCTGCTGCTATCTGTAATACCTGTGGCATAGCTTTTGGTATCACAGCAACATGCAAGCCCCCATAGAAGGATAAGATGATAGACATGCAAATGAAATAACAAATTATTTTCATTATAAAGTCAAAGGCAGGAATTTTAAGTTCAATTTTGTAAAAGCAAATTGTGTGGGAGTAAAATCAGTGCAAAAGAATTGGATAATGGCCATACTATTTGTAAGGATGTGTTTCTAAACTTTGTATGTGTCATTTGAATTGCTATCCCCCCAATTAAAACAGTTTAATTAGTGGCAGTGATGGTTCTACTTTGTCTGAATATTAATTCCTTAGTCTACTTTACATTTAAAAATATAAAATGTATTTCTTTCTTATTATTTACTTTGAAATAATTTTTATTCAGTTTTAAAAATAATTTTGTACTATTTTTCTTCAATGACTGCCCAACATAAGTGATGAAAATATCTACATGCATTATTGTAACTTTTAATAATGTTATATTTGTGTGTGCATGAGAATATGTGTATATTAAATATTTACCTTATTTATTAAGAATATGCTCTATTGGAAAAATATTGCTTCCCTTTTGCAGATTTAGTTTTCTGTTTAAAATGATAGAAGATAAAATTGTTATGAAATAATCATATTCCATAACTCTTAATCATATTTGAATTTCTAAACATTATCAAGTGATTAAAGGAATCTTTCAAATGAACTTGAATGGCACTTCTTGAGTGAATGTATTTTCTAAGAATTTAACATCAAATATGGCATAATATAACTTGTTATGAGAAGTAATGATTATTCTTTTTTTAAGCCATCTAATAATCATTTGTGGGAGAAAGACCTGGCAACTCATTCCCAAACAACAATATACCACTGAAAACCCTATGAATAGCAGAGAAGTAGTAAGGATACTGTTTTGCCTATTTTACACAACACGACCCAACAATAACAACAACAATGATCATTTGAAGTTGGACTTAGTGTCCAATTTAGAAATATGTTTACTACTAATATCACTGTGCCTTAGGAGTTTGCCAGAAGACAGAATGTTTTTGTAAACAAAGTAAAATTTATCATTTTAAAAAAGGTTAGAGTAACTTTTATTCCTTAAAATTTTACATTTTAACTAAAAACTTACATATATTATTGCCTATGAATTTTAGTTACACTCATATAGAAATGCAGAATGGAAGAGAAAGTACAAAACATTACACTGAACCCCATGAAGGTACTAACATTGCCATTTTAATCTATAAGAATGGTAACTACATACTGTTTATTCTATTACAAAATTCAACTATGCAGTATAAGTACTAAATTTCAAGTATTACAAATAGCTTAAAAATATGAAAAGTTGCTCCCCAAGATAAACTGAAAGGAAAATTATTTACTTTATCGAGAGTCTTTAATGTTTCATGAGCCTGAGTGTAAGTAAAATATATAACAGTATGAGTTCTGAAACTATAGCCTCCCTCTCATATTTCACACTTATAGCATATTCATTCAGAAACTAGCTCTTATTTAGCCAACAGTATAATATAATTTATAAACCAGCAAGCCAATAATACCATATTTAAAATATAAAGCTGATTATAATGATTAAATATTTTTCTCTGACATTTAAACAATCTCTATAATGAAACTATGTTTGTATTTCTAATTTTCATAGATAATAGCCAAAAATTGGCCTAAAGCAATATCATCAAGTAGTAGTTATATATTTCCATTAAAACCCACATGGATGCCACCCTTTTCAGTTTTATTCAGAATGATGTTGCTAGGCACATATGACGTTTATTCTGTAAATACTTGCACAATTTTTATCCCTCTTTTACATAATTATTTTAGCTTAATAATAGCTGCCTTCTGGAAAATTTGACATGATGGAAATTATCATCTATTTAGAACAGATGATGAAAATTAACTTAGTAATTATTCATTGGCTGACATATTATATGGAGACAAAATTTTCCCATTTCTAATGTGGCAAAGAGAATTATAACTAAGTTCATTCAAAATCATAGTTTTTATTTTTTTGTCGTTGTTGTTATTGTTGCTTTTTGTTTTTTACAGTTACCCAAATGCTCCAGTGAGATCTTAGTCAAACTACAAGTAAAAGAAACTTTGAAGGTAAGGAAATTTAGATCTTATGGAAAGAGCAATATCAGTGTGTTTCCAGACTTTCTTAAGTCAAATTCTAAAAAAAAGCAGCTTACAAGATTTCCAATGACAGATTTTATATCTTCAATATGTCACAATGTCTATGGTTGCAATTTTCCCTTGATCCTGTGCTTATTAACTGTATTAATGTTGAATATATTGTAGATATCTTCTTCTAACTTCACATTGCCATACAAACTAATTCATAAACTTCCTTTTATCCTTTCTTTTCTCATGTCTTTATGAGACCAGAACTACAATAGTTTAGGTTGCTTTAAGACAATTCAGTGAAAATCTGACATCAGATTTGATTGGACTTACAAATTTACAACAAACAATTAGAAACATACTGGTACAGGCCATTTTACAAATTGTGAGTTGGTTTGTGTAAAATCATAGGTTCAAGTATTGCCTTTATTTATCTCTAGGAGGCCTTAGGGTTCCCTGTGATATGCTTTATGATTTCTGGTTTACACTTTTATTTTCTTTTTATTTTGACTCAAACAGTTGGTAGATGACAATTTTACAGCTACTTAAACATCTTGGTCACAGTTCTTTTGAAAGGTTTTTTAAGCTTTGGAACTTTCTGAGTTCAGGAGGTTATAAGTATATGATGAATATATTCAAATATTTTGGCAGGAACAATTCAAATTTTGTTTATAAAACAATGACCGCGTGGTAAGAAATGTAGCACAAATACCAAATATCTTGTCATTTTAAGAAACCTTAAAATGTTTTCCATAGAAAAAGAACCTATAGTGCTAGTGGAAAATGCCTGATCTGAAGTGACTAATTTCATAGATTTATACTAAAATCATGTCATCACAGATAAAAAGAATTTATGTATGCTTTAATTTTCTTAAATTCCACTTGGAATAAAAAATACATCAGCAGACAAAATACACAAAAGTCATTGTCCTTTCCACTGTAGGGGTTAAATTTTAGAGGAGAGAAAGACACAAGATGTGAAAATCTGAAGAAAAATCCATAACACATTAGATGAAATACTGTGAGGAAGCAGAAATTAAAGAGGAGAGGAATATTCCAGGAAAGAGCTATTCTATCTTTAAACATGATGGACAAAGTGAATCTCAACGAAGAGGTATAATAAATGGAAACCTCTGAAAGGTATAGGAATGGGGGTAGAAAAGCTTGAAGAAGAGGGAATAGCAGGTACAACTGCTGTTCTTGGAGATGATTACAAATTATTGGCCTTAGCACAGGTTCTTAATTAATTAGGAGATAAGTAAAAACATCAGGTAACATATTTGGGGTTTTGTCGTGAGTTGTTTGCTGTTAGGTGCCCTCATGTGAGATCTGACTCATAGTGAGTCTATGTACAACAGAATGAAACACTCCCTGACACTGTGCCTTGCACATGATCTTTTTATATTTAAGCCCATTGTTGTTGACACTGTGCCAATCCATGTAGTTGGGGGTATTCTTTTATTCCACAGACCTACCACTCTCCTCAACATGTTATCCTACTCCAGGGAATAGTCCTTCCTGATAACATCCAAAATATGTAAGATGCAGTCTAGTCATCCTTGCTTCCAAAGAGCACACTTGTTGCACTTCCTCTAGGATGGATCTGTTGGTTCTTTTCGCAGTCCATGGTATATTCAATATTCATCTCCAGCATCATAATTCAAAAGCATCAATTTTTCTCCTGTCTCACTTATTCAATGTACAGCTTTGACAAACATACTATGAGACTAAAAATACCATGGCATGAGTCAGGCACATCTTTGTCTTCAATGTGATATCTTTATTTTTCAGCACTTTAAAGAGGTCTTCTGCAACAACTTTTGCTAATGCATTGTGTCTTTTGATTTCTTGACTGATGCTTCCATGGGTGTTGATTGTACAAGCAGGTAAAGCAAAATCTTGAACAACCTCAATCTTTTCTATATATATCATGAAGCTGCTTACTGACCCAGCTGTAATGATGTGTGTTTTGCTGAAGTTGAGGCACAATCCATACTGAAGGTTGTGTTCTTTGAGCTTTATCAGTAAGTGGTTCAAATCTTCTTTACTTTCAGCAAACAGAGCTGTGTCATCTGTGTAATGCAGGTTGTTACTGAGTTTTCCTCCAGTCCCGATACCATGTTCTTCTTCATAAAGTCCAGCTTCTTGGATTATTTGCTCAGCATACAATTTGAAGGGATACAGCCCTGATGCATACTTTTGTTGATTTTAAGCTAAGCAGTGATTCCTAGTTCTGTTTGAATGACTACCTTCTGGCCCATGTGCAGATTCTTCATAAGTACAGTTAAGTGCTCTGGTATTACTATTCTTTGCAATGTTATCCATAATTTGTTGTAACCCACACAGTATTTGCATATTCAATAAAACATAGATAGGCAACTTTCTGATATTCTCTACTTTCAACCTCACTATTCCTCTGACCTCAGCAATGATGTCCTTAGTTCTACACCCTCTTCTGAATCTGCCTTAATTTTCTGATGTTTCCCTGTCTATATACTGCTGCAGTCACTCTTGAATGATCTTTAGAAAAACTTTACTTGTGTGTTAAATTAATACCATTATTCAATAACTCATGCATTCTGTTGGATCCCCTTTTTTGAAGAATAGGCAAAAATATGGATCTTTTCCAGTAAGTTGGCCAAGTAGCTGTTTTCAAAAGCTCTTATCATAGACATGCGAGGACTTCCAGTGCTACATCTGTTTGTTGAAACATATCAATTGATATTCTATAAATTCCCAGAGACTTGTGTTTTGCCAATACTTTCAAGGCAGCTTCCCCTTCTTCTTTCAGTATCATTGGTTCCTGGTCATATGCAACTTCATGAAATGGTTGGCCACCCACTACTTCTTTTTGGTATAATGACTCTGTATTCCACCATCTTCTCATGAATGAAGATATAAGTAAAAAAATCAGGTAATGCTTCCAGATTTTTTCTTGAGTAAGTGGGTAGAACTTTACCATATTGGAAATTAGAAAAAAAATAATAATAACTGAACCCAGGGGCTTGGGAGGCAGAGCCAGGAGGATCGCAAGTTCAAGACCAGATGCAGTCTGTGTAACTTAGCGAGACCGTGTCTCAAAAAAGTAAAAAAATGGGGTGGGGGGTGCAGCTCAGTGGTCCAGCACTTGCAGAGCAGGCATGAGCAAGGCCCTAGGTTCAACCCCCAGTACCAAAAAAAAAAAAAAAAAAAAAACCGAAGTAGACAATCTTTAGAGGTCATATCAGTCTCTCTGACAAATTAAGTTGGTGATGATTTCAGACATTTCATTTGATCACCTCCTCAAAGGCATATTCTCCAGTGGTATCTATGTGTACATATTAGTACTTGTTTCCTTTCTAGACATGCACATGTATATGCATGATTGTGTGGTTGGAATGTATGAATGTGTGCATGCTTGTGTGTATGTTTTTTATGTTATCATCATCCTGGAAATGGTTTTTATGGAGAATGTTTGTTTCATTGTTGATTTTACTTTTGGCCTTTGGAATTGCTTTCTAAAGTGTGTATCAGCTTTAAAGTTCTCATTCTGTTTGATAGTCAAAATACATAAATATTGTTTGAAAGTAAAAACATTTAATCCCTTACTTCCTGAGTATTTCATTTTTAATCCATAGCATAGCATATTACTTCTTATTTTATTTCACGTAAGTAATTTTTTTTTTTTGTTATTGAAATTTAAACATAGAGCCTTGTGCAAGCTAGGCAAATACTTTTTCACTTAGTTATATCCAGAGCCCACTGTTTATTTTTTTATTTTGAGACAAGGAATCACTAATTTACACAGGCTACCTTGGTCTTTGAACTCACAATCCTCTTGCCTCAACTTCCTGAGTCACTGGGATTCCAGGCAGGTACAACTGCACATGACTCAATGATTTTTAATGCATAAATACAATATCGGGAAGTATTAGTTTTAACAGTTATCCATGGTTTACACCTGACTTCAATGATAATAGCTGCATGTGCACACAAACAGACACACACACACAAACACATTAGTACTCATACTTTCTGTGATACTATGGTAGAAAACCATTATCAAGTTAAGGAAATATATTATGATATCTCATTACTAAAGTTTATT
>VMDO01015799.1:0-49954 GCA_007922755.1 Pedetes capensis
CCATACATCAGATATTTAAACTAATACTGGATTGCAATTTAAAGTCATTTCTACCTGTTTATTTGCTATGTATAATAGTTATTAAAACTAAATTCAAGCTGGGCGTGGTGGCGCACGTCTGTAATCCCAGCGGCTTGGGAGGCGGAGACAGGAGGATCGCAAGTTCGAGACTAGAGGAAGTGTATGTAACTTAGTGAGACCCTGTCTCAGGAAGTAAGGGAAAAAAAAATAAAAGGGCTGGGGGTGCAGCTCGTGGTCCAGCACTTGCAAAGCATGCAGGCGTGAGGCCCCGGGATCAACCCCCAGTACCACAAAAAAAAAAAAAAAAAACTAAATTCAATCACTATACAACTAGTTTGAAAACCTGTAATTAAGATATGTAGTATATCTTTCATTTGCATAGAATATGTATCTGACCAATTGTCTATCATGCCACTTTCTTGTCAGGAATCTTTATTCCATACATAATTTTCAGCTGTGTTCTTCATGCTTTGAGGCAGGACTTTAAAAAAAGCATATGGACTTGGAAGAGCTAGCTCAGTATGTCCTCTGAGACCAGTATCTATGAATGAAGTTTATAACTTACCAACGTTGGTAACATTTTGTAACCTACAACTTCAGAAAATTGCTGAAGCACAACTGATAGAAACACACAGAAAAAAAAAAGTGGATGCGCAACATTTGAATAAAATGCTCATTCATCACAAGTATCCAGCATTTGTATCATATCACGCAGGGCACGGCATGTGGAAAAGTCCCTTCACAAATTCATATCTGTCTTCCAAGGATTTAGTTCCTTTGATTGTATTAATAACTAGCAAGTTGTCCCTCTTCACGTCAAAACTCTCTACACAGTCGTAAGAAGCTGTGAACCAGTTTGAAGCTCGTGGATGCGGTCTCTTTAATGAATAATAGAACTCTGATAGCATCGATCACGGGCTCACAACCCTCTTCCCTCCCATCGATTTTATTTCTCTCATGGTTACTAACCACTTCCTGACACCAAACTCCAGGGAATGCTAGCGTTAGTAAACGTAGGCTTTGTGTGCAGTCGCCGCTGACAACCACAGCACCTAGCCGGCCGCGAGCACCGGCGCTAGCTCTCTCCAGCGCTAGCGGAATTTCCGGGCTCGTCTGGCCACGCCTGGAGCGCGGGGTTTAACTGGGCCGCCGTTGTTGTAGTGACCGGGAGGCGCTGCCGCTCAGGGCAGACGGTTCCGGGCGCCTCACAGTCCCCCCTCCTACCCTGCCCTGACCCCGCTTCCCCCAGTCCCCCCTCCGGCAGGAGGCCGGCGCCACCGTCCCCTCAATGGCCTCTGCCCCGGTAAGGACCAGCTGGCCGAGCCCTCCCCGAGCCGTTCCCGCAGGTTGCAGGGCGAGGTCAGGAACAAGCCCGCACCTGGCAGGAGACAGAGGCAGGTGTCGGCCGCCGGCTTTCAAGCCGGGGCCCCTCGCTCCCGGGCGTCAGCGCTCCCCTCTCTGCGGCTGGGCCGAGGGAGCGCCGAGTCCGGGCCGGGCGATCCTCCCGGGGATCCCAGAGCTCCAGGCACTGCCTGGGTGGCCCCAGGGCCCCCAGAACTCTCAGGGGGTTTCCGCGGAGCGCCTGCGTCAGAATCACCTGGGAGGCTTAAAAAGCCGCAGAGCCCGGGCGCCGCGGAGCACCTGAGGCCTCCGGCCGGGGGGCGGGGCCCGGGGCGCGCGTCCCCAGTGAACCGTGGGGTGATCGGTCTCCGCACCTCCGCCTTCTCGGAAGCAGGAATGGGGTTCAGCGTGCTTTGGGGGCAGAGCTGGCACCCAGGTCTCCCTGCAGGGATGCCGGGCCCCGCGCCAGTGCGGGTGCTGCTGCGGGGCGCGCCTGCCCCGCACCCCCCGCCCGCCGGTGCCGCGGTTCCCTGCCAGCCCCGACTGAGTTCGAGGTCCGCGCCTGCTTTCATAGCTCGGTCCCTTTCCTTCCTAGGAGGACCCCGTTCTGGAGCGTTATTTTAAAGGCCACAAAGCTGCCATCACCTCCGCGGACTTCAGCCCCAACTGCAAACATCTTGGTAAGTTTCATTCTCGTATTCCTTGCCTCCTCCGCCCCCTCTCAGTGACAACACAAAAGGCTCATCTTTCTGAGAAGTTCTGTCCTTCAGTCCGGGCTGGGCCGCCGGGGAGAACCTGCCGTGGGGAGGGAGCTAGGCGCAGCCGGGCGCAGCCCTGCGAGGGGCTTGAGGAGGTTGGGTCCCGGGCGGGGCAGAGCCGCCTGGCGGCTGGGCCTGACAGTCAACTTTCGCGCACTAACCGCCAGGAGGAGTGAGTGGGAAGGGGAGGGGTTTGTCTGCGGCGGGAGGAGGGTGGGGTGCTGGCTGGAGAGTTTGTAAAAAGTTCTGCGAAGAGCTGCAGGAAGTGGGGACCTGAGGAGTTGGACTGTGCCGGAGTCCGAGGACCGCGGGGTCTCAGGTGACCTCGGGGGCAGTAGGGTGCCTGGATAAGAGCCAAGCGCCTCCAGGAAAGGCGGGACCTGCTGGGAAGTTCACCCCTACCTGAGCCGGGAACTCAGGCTGAGGGCTCCGCTGCACTTTCCCTGCGTGGTGGCTCTCTGGCCGCCGTGGTGTGCTAGCCGTGAGGATCCAGATGGCCGTGAGGTGGACCTGGGCAGGCAAGAGCTGCCTGCTGCTGGCACTTTTAACAGTGGCTTATGGTCTGGTGGAGCTCTTGGCCTCTACTCTCCAGGTTTCACCAGGAGACGGCCGGGCCAGGGAGCTGCAGTCAAGACGGTTCTCAAACCTGGAGCAAAGAGCAGAAGACCTGTCTCGTCCTCTTTACGAGAAGCCCCCTGCAGATTCCCACGCGCTTGGGGAGTGGGGGCGAGCAAGCAAACTGCAGCTCAACGAGGGTGAACAGAAGCAGCAAGAAGAACTCATAGAGAGATATGCCATCAATATTTACCTCAGTGACAGAATTTCCCTGCACCGTCACATAGAAGATAAAAGAATGTATGAGTGCAAGTCCAAGAAGTTCAACTATAGGAGACTTCCCACCACCTCTGTTATCATCGCGTTCTATAATGAAGCCTGGTCCACTTTGCTCCGCACCATTCACAGTGTTTTAGAAACTTCCCCTGCCGTACTTTTGAAGGAGATCATCTTGGTGGATGACTTGAGTGACAGAGCATATTTGAAGACACAACTTGAAAGTTACATCAGCAATCTTGATAGAGTCCGCTTGATTAGAACCAATAAGCGCGAGGGGCTGGTAAGGGCCCGCCTAATTGGGGCCACTTTTGCCACAGGGGATGTCCTCACTTTCCTGGATTGTCACTGTGAGTGTAATTCTGGTTGGCTGGAACCACTTTTGGAAAGGATTGAAAGAGATGAAACAGCAATTGTTTGTCCTGTTATAGATACTATTGATTGGAATACTTTTGAATTCTATATGCAGACAGGGGAGCCGATGATTGGTGGGTTTGACTGGCGTTTGACATTCCAGTGGCATTCTGTCCCAGAACACGAAAGACACAGACGGCAATCCAGAATTGATCCCATCAGATCACCCACCATGGCTGGAGGACTCTTTGCTGTCAGCAAGAAATATTTTCAGTACCTGGGAACATACGACACTGGAATGGAAGTGTGGGGAGGTGAAAACCTAGAGCTGTCTTTTAGGGTGTGGCAGTGTGGTGGCAAATTGGAGATCCACCCCTGTTCTCATGTGGGTCATGTGTTCCCTAAACGGGCACCATATGCTCGCCCCAATTTCCTACAGAATACTGCTCGGGCAGCGGAAGTATGGATGGATGAATACAAGGAGCATTTCTACAATCGAAACCCTCCAGCAAGAAAAGAAGCTTATGGTGATATTTCTGAAAGAAAATTACTACGAGAACGGCTGAGATGCAAGAGCTTTGACTGGTATTTGAAAAATGTGTTTTCTAATTTACACGTACCAGAGGATAGGCCAGGCTGGCACGGGGCTATTCGAAGTGCAGGGATCTCTTCTGAATGTTTAGACTATAATTCTCCTGACAACAACCCCACAGGTGCTAACCTTTCACTGTTTGGATGTCACGGTCAAGGAGGCAATCAATTCTTTGAATATACTTCAAACAAAGAAATAAGGTTTAATTCTGTGACTGAGTTATGTGCAGAGGTTCCTGAGCACAAAAACTATATAGGAATGCAAAATTGTCCTAAAGATGGATTCCCTGTACCAGTAAACATTATTTGGCATTTTAAAGAAGACGGAACTATTTTTCATCCACACTCAGGACTGTGTCTTAGTGCTTATCGGACACCTGAGGGCCGACCTAGTGTACAGATGAGAACTTGTGATGCCCTAGATAAAAATCAAATCTGGAGTTTTGAGAAATAAAAAAAGCACAACAGCACTTTTGTTGTGATCTGACAATAGCTTCCAGAAAGTCAAAGCACCTCGGTGACAATTGTGTTTTACCAGAAGTCACCCAGAAGTCATCAGTGAGAGCACTAGAAAACTGTGGTTCATTTTGGGATATTACACTGAAACTGGGTGCACAGAGTGCTGCTGTTTAATATTTCAGAGTGCCTTAGTTATGGGTTATTTTATTTAAGAGTTTTGTCAATATGGTCTCTTAAAGTTGACTGTGAATTGAGATATGCGAAACACTTAAGTACTAGACTTATTATTATAGAATGTAAAAGTCCAAGCAAAATGAGGTGGGATTTATGCTGATGGGTAAGTTCACTGCACATCACATTTTAAATCCAAACTCATAAATGTGCAGTTTGAACTATTGCTACTCTGATTAAATATGCTTTGAATTTCTTTTATCCAGCATATTAGATTTTGTTTATTTTTTTAAACTAATTTTCCTGTAATCAAGTAGAAATCAAAGGAATTTGATCTTGAAAAACAGGCCTGGTTTAGATATATGTGTCATTGGAAGAGGGCATCGATTGGAATGTTAGTTTGGAGATCTTTTTCATATACAGGTATCTGAGAAAACTATACCCACATCTGAATGAAATGGGGAGATACATTCCATACTTTGTAAACTTGAGCTATTGGACTTACTGATCTATATATTGATACCTCAAATTGCTCTCAGTTTGTAAGCTGTCCTCTCTGTAATCTCATTTGAGTGTAGGGCATTTTCTGATTACACTTCCTTAAGTTATGAATGTACTAGAACAGAACTCATTCAGAATACTGTGCCTCCCTTGTTAATGTTTAATCATTTAAAGTAAACACAATTGAGGCCTCCCTGAAGTTAAACCTAACTGTGTTTACTGAAATGTGTGAAACTGAAAGTGGGCCCAGTTTTACAATGGCTGTGGAACTCTTCTATAGAGTTTTTCCTGATCTGCAAATTTAAGGATTTATCTTAAGATTGCAAGGGAAAAAATTGCCTTGGCAATTGTGAATGCTGCCTTCTAGCTTATCTTCAGCACCCAGCAGCCTGGCACTTAGGCAGCTTTCACTAGAGGAGTGAGTGAATGAATGAATGGGTCAGTTAAGGAGTGTGACTTTGGTCATTTCATTTATTGTGCTAGTGCCTCAGTTTTCTCATCTGTGGTTGTTGGATTGGATCTTGAAGATCCCTTTGAGCACTTAAATGCCGATTTTACATTTTTCCTTTCTCATACTCAGTCACTATACAATTCCTGTAACACTTTATCTCTTCACTTTTAACACAGATAGTGCTGGGCAACTGAGTATTGTTTAGTTGTGAACTTGGAAGAGAAGTGGTTTTAAAAATTAAGTGAGCTGAGCTCACCTTAAGTGGTTTATTTCTGTGGATAGATAGTTGTAACCAGTGTGTATGGTCACTTAATTTTGAAAATTGTTGAGTCAATTCATTTTTTAAGACTTTTAAACTCTAAAAGTAAGCTTTTGACTAAGAATATAAACTTTTTCAAATTAAAATATTTGAGAAATTAACATTTTTTAAAGTACTTTTACTGGCTTCATACTGATGTTATACGCAGAAATCACATGCTGAATGTAGAATTAAATCTCAATTTCTACACTTCGGTGTGGATTTATAAAATATGTATGCTTCATAGAAGAATTAGTCCATAGGTATTCATAAGTAAAATTGTTCTCAGTGTTTACTCGATGACTTGGAGAGGAAAAACTGCAAAATACGAATTCAAGGAAATTGTTTGGGGTGACCATTTTTAAAATTAAAATTGCTATATAATTAGAACTGTTTTGTTTCTTTTTTGCCTCTTAAAGTAAAATGTGTTCATAGTTTCTGTGAGTTACCCAGCAACATTAAAGTTGTTTTGTTTTTTTTTTTCCTGCCATACTTGGGGGTTGAACCCAGGTCCTCACACACACATACTTTGCAAGTGCTGTAGCACTGGGCTGTATTCTCAGCCCATTTTTAATTTTTTAATTTTGAGTCAGGGTCTTGCTAAGTTACATAGGCTGCCTCTGGCCTCAAACTTGTGATCCTCCGGTCTCCCAAATCACTGGGATTACAGGAGTGCCCTGCCATGCCCTGGCAATTTATCAGAGAATTGTCTAGTTTCCAGGTGCAATGTGTTTGGCCCTGGGTTTAATTTAAGAAGGGTTTATAACATTCTTAATTGTTCAAAAAAGATTCTCCTAAACATACCCTTTCCTCTTGCCCAGTCTCTTTTTAAAATAATTTTCTTTTTTTTTTTTTTTACTTATTTATAAATTTTCTCTTCTTATTTTTTTGTTGTTCACGTGGAAGAAATAAAATGGATGCATCCTGGAAGTAAATATTGGAATTGTTCTTATTTTAGTATCTTGATGCTCCTAGCAAAAGAGAAAAGAGGCTTTTAAAACCCAAGTATTAATTTTTTATTTACCTTTTGCCCTAAATTGGTAAGTGTGACCCACTTATCTTTTCAGAAGAAATTTTAGGCTGGTGATTTATTTATATCACATATTCAGAATGTTTAGGGTGTTCCTCCCTCACAATAGTATATAAAACAGAGGAATAAGACTTTTGCATTTTTATATATAAGCATATTCCAATTTAATTCCAAAAATACAGTGTAATGATACATACAAAGTATATTTCAACTCCTCAATTCTAATTTATTGATACCAAAGTTCTCTTTTGTTGTAGACAATTAAGAGTTGACCTTTTCAGCTAGTTTACATGCTTAATAATAGTTTTACAAAAATATTTTTACTTGTTCACTGTCATTTAGTGATCAAGTCTATGAATTGTCTAAGCATTTTTAGCAGTCATTTTTATTTAAAAAATGATAATGTCATCAGAAGGATCTCTGTAACTCAAAATACCTTGTTTGTAAAGGAAGATTTTGTTTACTAACCCAGTAGTAGGCTCTTGCATATTCCTTAATGTTAGCAAATCAAAATTTTCTGGGTTGAAGACAAGAGATTATTTTTAAGCTCTATACTCTAAATTGTTTTAGGGCCTCAATTTTAATAAAGTATTAGTTTTGACTTGTCTTTTGAATTACTGTTTTAATAATATTTTTGAATGAACAAAAAGAATGTTGAGGTTCAGATTAATCTCTTTTGAATGAAGATATTTTTCTGTGTAATAAAAGATTTCTGTCCTTTTTTCCTTTTGTTAATGGTATTTGTAATGTTGATTAAGACATATAAAATAAAATGTGACTCTGATTATTTTTGCAAATGGATTTTGATGATTTCACTCTGTGGGATTGCTGCTTCTGTGTATACCTTTTAATGATGGTAATAGATAAGTTGAACTTTTGATTCTTTTACTTATTGGAAAATACAGACAGAATATAAAAGTCAAGTTTCCTGCATTACATTGCAAGTTTTCTTTAACTGATATTCTAAAGTGGTGTCAGCACTATTACTGCATTAACTACTTGCAAATCGACTGGAAATGTTCAGGAATCTTTGGAACCCACTGGGGCTACGTAAAAGGAAGTTAGTAGATACCTGGCATGTGAGCACTAATTTCAAAACCCTGGGTTGAAAAGAAAAATGTCTGTCCTAAAAACCACATAACCTCACACTTTGCCTGTTCATACAAGTAGGTACACCAGTAGCATCTCTTCCTCTTTAGTGATTCTTGACTAACACCCTGTAACTTTGCCTCTCCATGGTGAGACAGTCAGAGAATGGTTGCTCTAAGGACTCTGCTCTGATCAGATGTCTTATAGCCACATTTAGGACATGTGTAGTTACAGTGAATATATTTTGACTTTTTCTTTGTTTTTATACACATAAGTTACTATAAAGATATGTGCTCTAATCCTGCTCTCTTGCTGAGTGATTCTTGCAACTCTGTTCACATTATCTTCTCTCTCCCTGTTTAACTTTCATGAATGTAAAAGACTGGAAAATCCAAAGACAGTGTATTAGTGGTTGCCAGAGGTTAGGGAGAGAGAAATAGGGAATAACTGCTAATAAGGATGGGATTTTTTGGTGGTGGGAGGGGAAGTAATGAAAATATTCTGGACATAGTAACAGTGGTTACACCACTTGGGGCAAGACACTGAATTATGTACTAAAGGGTAAATTTTATGGTATATGAATTATATCTTGATTTATAAAAATAACTTCAGGAAAATAGGAGGGGAAATTTTAGGTGTCCCAGAGAAGATATTCTTCTACGTGTCTTTCTGCATGTTAGACTATAGAACAGCCTGAAGGATTTATTAATAATAATACTTGAGTCACTTTGTAATTTGCAGAATTAAAAAAATTTAATATGCATGTGACTCTCCCAGCTTAGTATGAAATAGAGGATAGAAATGTTTGTACTGCAGTTTTTCCTAAAAATTCTGAGAAGTCTGAGTCAGTCCTTTTGGGCAGGAGGTAGAGATTATTGTTAAAAAAAAAAAAAGAGTTCTTGAGTCATAAGTTGTTCATAACAGAATGGAAGACCAGATAAGTCCTTCTAATTTGCTAATAATAATCAGGTATTATTTTTTTCTTTGGGCTGAGTTTTATCACTCTGCCAAGCTGTGCTGGGAGAGAGATCTTCTGTAGGCTAGTGGTGTTCTTGTTGTTTAGTCACTATTTTAACCCATTTTATTTGCATTATCTAATCTTATACATGGGCTGGGATTTAGCTCAGTTGGTAGAGCGCTGCTCTGCAGTCTCTGAGGTCCCGAGTTCGATTCCCAGCACCACAAAAATGGGAGAAGGACGTGGCAATCCACTCCCAAGGCAATCCCGAAATGATCAGCCATTGAAAACCCTATAAGGGCCGCTATGAGTTGGACACGACTAGATGGCACCTAACAACAATAACAACAAATCTTATGCACAAGGAGAAGGGGTGGTATTCTATTTATTTAGTAATCCTTTATTTATTTAATGCTACTGTGTGCCAGGTACTGTCCTACAGTCTGAGTATATATACTGAGAGCAAACAAATGTGCTTCTTTAGATAGTATGTAGAGTGCATGGTACCGTGGTAGTAACAAAAATTAGCAAGTAAACCTACAAATGAAATTCACTCCTTCATGTTTTTAACTGAGGCTTTATTCAATTATGGAACAAAGTAAGACAAAAAATATAAAATAGTAAGTTTCAAAAGTTTTTATCACAATTTCTGTACAGCACATTGGGACACTTTAAGCAGACTAGCTTTTTACATTTAGTACATGAATAAGATATTTTCCTATCAAGTTTAGATGGCAAATGTAACATCATTTTCTTTTTGCTTGTTTGGCTTGATTTTCTTAAGGTCATTCAGGCATTTCAAATCCTAAAATATCCTTAATGAAATTTTGTATTTGGATAGAGATTCTTCATTATGTACCTGTCATTTCAATTCAGGAAGAATTAATTATTGTCCTAATAAATTCATGAAGCCCAATCATGATAACTGTTTTCTATGTAAACTTTCACATTTAATGTAAGAATTTTCTGACACCATACCTACCGTTCTATAAAAAGAAAATAATGGCCATTGGCCATCTATAGGTTCTGCAACCAACTGAGTAATTTTCCCACTTTTGATCTAGCACATCTACTCCTGATTTTATTATATAAAGCTATCATTTCAGGTTTGTTGGTTTCCAGAATACTGATGCATAGGCATTACTACTATAACAGCATTTGATTTTTTGGTGACAAAAGAAAGCAGTGTCATATCAGCATGAGAACCAAATAATGAAGAATTTATAGGCCGAATTCTTGCTGGTAAAAACTCAAGAGGAATTTCTTCTTTGGTTGCATAGTGCCTGATGCCTGCAGCTGTAGTCCTGTGGCATCTGATCCCGTCAGATCTCGGAAGCTAAGCAGGGTCAGGCCTGGTTAGTACCTGGATGGGAGACCACCTGGGAACACCAGAAGCTGTAGGCTGGGAGAAGGACCTGGCAACCCCCTCCCAAAAAATCAATCTGCCATTGAAAACCCTATGAACAGCAGAAAAGCACTGACAATAGTGTTTCCCCTGTTGTACAGAGGGTCACTATGAGTCGGATACTGACTCAAAGGCACCTAACAACAACAACAATAAGTGCCTAGATAAGTTAGCTTTCCGTTTTGCAACTCCTTCACCTGTTTAGTTGAGCTGAAACAGTTGTCTCCTGTAATGTTGCTATTCAAATTATAAATTGGTTTAGCTAAACAAAGCACTGAGTAGGTTTGCTGAGCCTCAGAAAATGTTGAGCCAGTCCTTTGCATCAGAATCTTTTCTGCAATATAAGTAAGTGTTGAAACAATGGCCAGTTTTTGCATATGCTAAAATCAGAACTTTTGTCCCTGTCATATTTGTTCGGTTTCTTAAGTGTAAATGTTCAGAAATGATGACCAAGAAAACCTACAAGCATTTTGTCAACTATGATATATTCTAATGTGTAATTGCTCTGAAAATTTTCCACAAGTTTTTCAAAACACCAAGTTATAGGTACTGCTGGATCATTTTGACGCCTTTGTTGCCTGGTTTCAGAATTACTGAAACAAAGGCATGTAAGTAAATGCAACATTCTTTTCAGTGACATGTTAAGTGCCATCCAGTCAGGTTGATTCATAGCTACCCTGTGTACAACAGAATGAAACAATACCCTGTGTAGTGCCAGGCACATGATCTTTTTTATATGCTCAAGCTCGTTGTTGCAGACAGTGTCACTAGTAGAGGGTCTTTCTTTTTTGGGAGGGTGACCTGCCACTCTCCCAAACATAACGTCCTTTTATGGAAATTGGTACCCTCCTGAGAGTATGTACAAAATATGTAAGATGTAGTCTAACCACCTTGGCTTCCAAGGAGCATTCTGGTTACACTTCTAGGATGGATGTGTTAGTTCTTGTAGCAGTCAATGAATATTCAATATTCATCTCCAGCACCATAATTAAAAAACATCAATTCATTTCCTATCTCTCTTATTCAATGTTCAGCTTTCACAAGAATAGAATGCAACTGAAAATATGATGGTATGAATCAGGGACACTTTTGTCTTCAATGTGATATCTTTACTTTTCAACACTTTAAAGAGGTCTTTTGCAACAGCTTTTGCCCATGCAATGCATCTTTTGATATTTCCCGATGCAGTGCATCTTCTGATTTCTTGATTCCTGCTTCTGTTGGTGTTGATTACAGAACCAAGTAAAGCAAAATCTTGGACAACCTCAATCTTTTCTCCATTTATCATGAATTTGCTTACTGACCCAGTTGTAAGGACTTTGGTTTGCTTGATGTTGAGGCACAATCCATACTGAAGGCTGTTTTCTTTGATCTTCAGCAAGTGTTTCAAATCCTCTTCACTTTTTGGCAAGTAAAGTTCTGTCATCTGCATGTCGCAATTTGTTAATGAGTCTTCCTCTTATCCTGATGCCATGTTCTTCTTCATAAAGTCTAGTTTCTCAAATTATTTGTTCAGCATAGAGATTGAAGGGGTATAGTGAAAGGATACAGCCATGATACACACTTTTCCTAATTTTAAACCAAGCATTGTTTCCTTATTCTGTTTGAACAGCTGCCTCCTGGTTCATGTATAGATTCCTCATGACTACAATTAAGTATTCTGATATTCTCATTCTTCTCAGTGTGATGCATAATTTGCTGTGATCCACACAGTCAAATACCTTTGCATAATCAATAAAACATAGATAGACATCTTTCTAGTATTCTCTGCTTTTAGTCAAAATGCATCTGATGTCAGCAGTGATGTCCCTGGTTCCATGCCCTCTTCTAAATATGGCTTGATTTTTTGGCATTTCCTTGTCAATATACTGCTGCAGTTGCTTTTGAATGATCTTTAGCAACATTTTACTTGCATGAGATACTAATGATATTGTTAGATAATTTCTACATTCTCTTAGATCCCCTTTCTTGGGAATAGGAACAAATATTGGTCTCTTCCAGTCAGTTGGCTAAGTAGATGTTTTCCAAATCTGTTGATATAAATAAGAGAGCACCTTCAGTGCTGCATGTGTTTGTTGGAACATCTTTATTGATATTCCATCAATTTGTGGAGCCTTGTGATTCACCAGAGCTTTCAAGGCAGTTTCTACTTCTTCTTTCAGTACCATTGGTTTTTGATCTTTATAGGACCCTGGGCACCTAACTTTATTGTCAACTCATTAGTGGTGGAAACTCTTTTGAATCTGGGTCTTTAGACTGCTTGAGTCAATTTTTCTCATTAAAATATTTTTATTACTTTTAGTGTTTATTATTAAAGATTGTTCATCACTTTCTTCTCCTTCTTGTTCTTTCCATCTTCTTCTAATTTTTCTTCCCTGACTGCTCTTTCTTCTACTTCTTTGTCAGTATCTATATTTTGAGAACCATAGACTCCCGATTTTTATCACAATCATCTACATCACTTGTATTTTCATCTTTTTTATCTCATTCATTCAAAATTTGTTGTGCAAACTCTGGGGTCATCAGGGTTCACAGAGCTAGGAAATCATTTGTATGCCATATTTTCAATGTTACTGCTATGAGAATTATAGTATTGCATAAAAATAGAGCAATAGTAATTTTTAAATAAACTAACATACTTAGTGATATCGAGTCTCCAAGACCAGAACCCACTTGTGTCTTGTACCCATTAGTGAATCAAAACCACAGACACAACTAAACAAGAAGTAGGCCTGATTTTAGGAAAGTAGTGAGGAGATGAGTACTTTCACAGAATTAGCATGTACAGGCAAATGTGAATACATCACTAGGGTCTGTTAGACCCATAGGTTACCTGTTAAGTGCTAAAGGCATTGAGATGAAATAATCCTGAAGTATCTGGGTGGGTCCTAAGTCCAGTGGCTAAAATTCTTAAAAGGAAAACACAGAGGAGATAGGAGAAGGCCTTGCTGAAGCTAGAGGCAGAGATAGGGTGATGTGGTCACAAGCTGTGGCATGCCTAGAGACACTAGAAGCCGGAAGAAGGAAAGAATGGAATTTCCCCTGGGGCCTTTAGAGTGAGTATGTCTCTGCCAACACCTTGACTTCTGGCTTTCAGAAGTGGGAGAGAATAAACTTCTGTTGTTTTAATCCTCTAAATTTGTGGTAATTTGTATGGCAGTGACAAGAAACTAAGACACTTTTAGGGATTTTTTTTTTTCTCAGAGTTGTGGAAATTATTGGAGTTTTAAATAAGGGAGTGACAAGATCTGATTTATACCACAGAAAGATCATTCTGGCTACTATGCGGAGACAAGGACTATTAGTAGAAAAATCATTTAGGAGCTATTAGAGTACTACCAGTAGGAGATGACAGAGGTTCTTATTAGGGTGATGGTCCTCAAACTAAAGTAGTGGTCTAGGGCAAGAGAGAGATTTGGGAGTTAAAGGCATATAGATGATATTTTAAAGTCAAGGAAAGGGTTGAGATCATCTGGGAAGAAGCAGAAGAATGAGAGCAAATGGTTCATGTCTGAGTCCTGAATAGCTGCAACCTTTAAATCAAAAGAGAAGATAGCAAAAGAATCTAGGAAGGAGTAATCAGAAAGATAGGAGGGAAAGTCATTGTGTAGGTAAAAAGGCTGGAGAGAGAAGATATTAAATTGTCCTTAGAGAGAGCGTGAGAGAGAACTAATAGAAACTCGCACACTATGCTGCAGTGTAGAGGAAGACTCATGTGAAATCAGTGATCATGCGTTTGTAGTTTCCCATCTGTCAGTTGGAGCAGAGGTATACAGCAATTCTCGCTGGCACACATATATTGTAGTTGTTAGGTGCCAGTTGAGCTGGTTTCAACTCATAGTGACCCTGTGTACAACAGAACCAAACTCTCCCTCTGGCACTATATCAGTACTTCTCTACTAATCATAGAGTTTTCAATGGCAGATTGCTTCTGGAGTGGATTTCCAGGTCCTTTCCTGTATTTGCAGTACTGAGGATAGAACCCAGCGCCTCAAAAGCATGCAGAGTAGCACTCTACCAACTGAGCTAAACCCAGCCCTGGCAAAATATAGTCTCAGAAAAATGAATGATTGGGAATTTGCCTGGGAGTTTGAGGAAACTAGTGAGGGTCAAAGGTTTGAATGCATGTAAAAGGCGTGTTATAAATTAGATAGTGAAATGAAGTTGATGAGAAGGATCCTCAATAGAGAACATATGTCAGTGGTTTGGAGTTCTGTGTAAGATAGAAGCTAATGAGCAAGTTATGTATAAGGCAAGCAAGTTGTCAGGGTGGGTTTGGATCGGTGCTTTGGGAAGTATGTGTTTAGGATCTTCTGCTGACAAAATCCAGGGTGTGACTACAGAATGGGTTGCTGAGGAGCCATGAAAGAAAAGATTTTTGTAAAGGCCTTGTCTTTCTCTCATTCTGAAATGTTTGCCACCTCACTCTTGCCTTGTCTGACTCTTCATCCTTCAGGCTCCTTTTTAAAAACCACTGGGCATTGTATCTAAATTAAATATTATACCCCAACACAAAATTCTCATTATAACTTTGTCCATTTTTTATCTTATTGTCTTTGAGCACAATTTAAAATTAAAAATTGAATATTTCAAAATAGCTAATAAAAGGGATTGTGTTTGTAACACAAGGAAATGTTATATCTGAGGTGATAGATATGCCTATTATCCTGATCTGATCATTACACATTATATACATGTATTGAAATGCCCATAAGTGTTTATAATTAGAAGGTGTCAGTTTTTAAAATATATTTTAAAAGTAAAATTATGTATTTGCCTATACATGGATGATGTACTTGCCTGCTTTTCCTCTTGAATTTAAGCTTCTCACTTAGGGATTTGGCCTGTTTTCATACTGAGTACTACCCCTTCTTCCATGATGCCGTACATGTTATGAAGGTCATATACCTGTTGAATGATCCAAGAATGCTAGGAGCTGGAACAGAGAGGAAGACTGTGACCTAAAGTAGGTGAAGTGTGGAAGAGAAAATGGTTGCTGCTTGAGAGAGTTTCAGGAAACTTGGTGTCCCCAAGCAGAGTCAGGTCAAGGTTGAAGTAGTTGAGGAGGAGGGACTTTCAGAGAGGATGATGTTGCTCTCAAATCGTGCAATGGGGTTTCCTCTGGCCCAGTGGTAGATTTGGGAAAGAAGAGAAGGCATAGGACAGGGTTAACTAAGGGGATATTCAGAGCACTGTGGAAGTAGAAGTTTGCACTATGATTGATGACCAGAGAGACTAAAGGCTTAAACTTCTGGTCATGAGCAAGGGAAACATTGAGGAGCATGGTGGATTCCCATCCTCCTCCCTCAGCCTTTTGGAAAGTGTGGACTCCTGGGTTCCACAGGGTGGGTTTGAGGTGGTGAAAGAGGAGAAGATGGGAGAAAACAGGAGCCTACAAAGTGTTGTTATCCCCTTTTATGGATGCAGAAATTGGAAGTTCAGTAACTTGCCCAAAATCTTATAGCCAATCCTGAAATGATCAGCTAGTGAAAACCCTATAAGGTTCACTGTGAATTGTACTCAACTTGATGACACATAACAACAACAACAACAATAAAGTAAACAGCAGAGCATGGTTGATCCTGGTTTTGAGTCTAATTGTGGAGCCATACATTTTTCTGTTAGGCTACTGCTTCTTTCCTGGAAAGCCACATTCAAGTTAAAATGGACCTTTAAAAAAGCTTAAAAGTATTTTCACATGGCTTGCAGAATCAGCTATACTTTAGAAGTTTCAGTTTAAATGTACATAATTTTAACATTGAATTTGTTACTTTCCAGCTTTTTCTTTCATGATTACCCTATCTTTGACTCAATCCCTATTTATCATGTGGGGTGTTTGTAGAATAAATGATGGTAAAGAACAAGTCAGTATCTCTTTTTTTTACTGACTAGAAACAGATTGAAATTTGCTATTTTAAAAGTTATTTTCCCTTCAGTGAAACCATGATAAAAGTTTGCCAAAATTTCTTTTTATATCATGTTTTTATGGTAAAAGTTTTGTTGAGCTTCTCTTTCTTTAGCTTAAAAACTTATTTTCAAATGGTAAAGAAGTCTAGTATATATACCAAGAAGCAATAACAAAGTGTAGTATTTCTCAAAGTTCAGTCTACATCAGTATTAAGTGAGGAACTTGTCAAAAATTAGCATTTGTGGGACTCATCTCAAAGAATATATTATTTTCCTAGAAGTATGCATTTTTAACAAGGCCTTCAGTAATTCTAGTGGAGATAATCTGTAAATCCACTGTGCTCTGGGAAGCACTAGCTTATTGTTTAAAATCCCAGACTTCAGAGTCTGATAAAACCAGGTTAAAAATCAAGCTCTATCACTTTCCATCTGCATGACCTTGGCAAGTTACCCAATTTCAGTAAGCCTCACTTCCTAGGCTATAAAACAGGAATAATGATATTTACCCACTGTGTTGTGAGAATTAAATGAAAGAATGCTTATGAAGTGTTTAGAAGTACCAGGCCTATAATAATTCAGTAAAGGTTTGTGTTGTCAACAATTCCAGTCTTCAGAGACATGTGGAATTTGAATAAATTACATTCAAGTTCTTCAGATTGTCATTATTAAAGCTTATTTTTTTTAAAGCACCTACAACTCCTTTAGACCCTAGGTATTAATTAGTATCTACTAGAAAGAAAACATGCTTTAATTCTTTTCTCAATCAGGACAGAGAAATTTTAAATTAGTGCCATTACTTAGTTATATCATTATACAGTGCTTGGATAGTACAAACTAATTCTAACAGTATTAAAGTGTTAAAACTTATCTTGTTCAGATAGGAATATTATCATTTTATTGTGCAGTTGTCTCCCTTTCTTCCATCTAGGTTTATAAATGTGTATGCCTGAGGATTACATTTGTTTTTCTTTTCTTAAAAATATTTATACAGAACTGCTTCCCATTGATTTCTTTAGAAGATTTCCTTATTTTTCCCTAAAAAAGGCAATCTAGTGTTTCTTTTGTGACCCAGGGGCCAGTGTGAAGCTAGATATGCAGGAGAAAGTACAAAGTCATGTTGCCTTCAGACTAGAAAGCTAAGTTTAATTCCATTCATGGATCTTATAGTTGGGCATAATGAAAGTAGAAAACATATAAAAGGACTTCTGAAATAATTGAAAAATTTAAGGGTTTCCACATGAAGGTAATTTGAATTATTAGAATTCTCTTCAGTATAGAATAAAAAACCTTAGAGGGAATGTACCATTTATTCTCAAATCCAATATTCACACTTTCCAGTTTTGTTGTTGTTAGGTGCTGTCAAGTTGGGTCTGACTCATAGCAACCCTCATGGGGTTTTCAATGGCTGATTTTGAGTGGCTTGCTATGTCCTTCTCCCATTTTGTGCTCAACTGCAAATCCAGTGTGCATGCAATTCTAATCCACATCTGATTTTTTAGCCCTCTAAAACTGTGGAAAATGTCCAGATTAAAGTTGAGAAATATATGGTAGTTCATGTTTATATTACTATATAAAGTGCCATATTATCAATGTGGACCTTTTGAACAAATTCTAATGTATGTATTCTTTGACTCAGACTCAGCAATAATCTAGCAATTCATCTCCATGATATATTTATGTCTTGGAAATAACATGTACATTGCAGCATCATTTTTAATAAGCACAAGACTGAAAACAAAGTAAATAGGGTGGATTGGTTAAATAATTCAAGGTATAGCTAATCCAATAGAATACTATGTAATTATTAAGAAGAAATAAGGCAAATTCTGCTTCAATTTATGACAGTAATTGGTAACTGAAAACAACTGTGAAATTAGGAAAAACATATGAGATAGCTGTTTTCAGGTACTGGGCTACAGTGAGTACAAAACTGTGATCCTTATAAGAAGAGAAACATAAGATAAGCCCCACAATTGCCTTGGCTTTCTTCCTAGGTGTGCCCTCCCTGCAGTACAGCAGAGAGGTACAGCTGAAGTGACAGCCTTGCTGAACTAAGGAGACTGACATCAGAGATCGGGGCATAGGCTAATGGGGCAGAAATCTGTGTGGCAGGATTCCTGAGGAGGAGGAGGAAGGGGAGGGGAAGGGAAAGGGGGTTATGCAGAGGGATGTATTCATAGTGTTTTGGTTGCTGACCAAGCAGCATGTGTGTAGGGCAGATTAACCCATTCATGAGGGCAAAACTGAAATACCTCTTCCCTGCTCCCTCTATTGCAGATTAAACCCAGGCCCTTACTCACGCTAAGGAAGTGCTCTGCTGCTGAACTACTCCCCTAGCCCTTTGAGTAATTTTATTTTGAGGCAAGGTATTACTGAGTTGCCCAGGCTGGTCTTGAACTCGAGATAGTCCTGCCTCAGTCTCTCAAGAAGCTGGGATTACAGGTGTGCACCACCATGCTGGGCCCTAAATACCTCTAGTCCTTATCACCTCTTAATACTGTTACCTTGAGGACTAAGCTTCAACATGAGTGTTGGTAGGGACAGACTACTTAGTTGTAGCGTGTCATTATGTTTCTAACTTCATTGCAAATGGCTAAGGAAAAGTATGCATATTTAAAGGTATTATGTGGAAAGCAAAGGAGAAGGAAAATGGACAGAATATAAACTATGGCAAAATCTGTGGTAGGAAATGTATCGATATTTCTTGTACCACCTTGTAATTTTCCTATGAGCTTGACATTGTCAAAATAAAAACTTACCAAAGATGGAGAGGGAACAGAATGCCAACTCTATGAATTAACAAAACATAATCACTAATATATATCCCACTAAGTGGGCTGAACCTCCAACCATACCACTGTGGTGGCTGATCCCATCAGATCTCAGAAGCTAAGCAGGGTTGGGCCTGGTTAGTACTTGGATGGGAGACTACCCGGGAACACCAGGTGCTTTAGCCTTGGGAGAAGGACCCAGCAACCCACTCCCCCAAAACAATCAACCATTGAAAACCCTATGAGTAGCAGAGAAGCACTGGCAATAGTGTTTTTATCTGTTGTATGTGGGGTTGCTGTGAGTCGGACACCCACTCCACGGCACCGAACAACAAGTGGGATGAGAGAGGGAAAATAGAGAGGCAAAATGCAGAAGAGTGAGTACAGTGTACTACCACTTGTATTCAAAATACATGTAATGGACACATCAATTTATGTAGGAGAATTCTTAAAGTGCTAATGCAAATTGCCTCTAAGAAAAGGAGCCAGGTGGCCAAGAAGTGGAAGGAGGTTTAATTAAATTGAATATTGGGGTTCTGTACCAGATACCTGTTTTACCAATTGAAAAAACACATAAGATAATTATCAAAACTCACAAAAACTTGCGAAAGTGTAATCTATTTTTACGAAGTAATACCTTTGACAGAGAAAATGTCTAAGTAACTACAGTTGATTTTTAGTTAAGAGAGCTTAGATTGACAGAAGAAAGTTATTGTTGCTTAAGGTGACACAGAAACTGCTGGCATTTGAGACACTATGGAGGGAGACATGCTTCCCTTTAAAAAATTCTATGTTGTCACCTCCAGGGACAAAGCAGTAGCCTAGGAGAGCATGGACTTTGTCCTCTCATTTCTTCAAATAATGGATTATCATTTTGAGAATGTATAAATATATAAAGAAAATATAAGTAAGTCTTTTCAGAGTGGTAGTTTTACTAGCTAACCTTTGTCTTAACTTCTTCCCTTTCACATTTTATCTCCAAGTGGACCTGTTGGTTGATGAATGCCGCAAGCTTTGACATTTTGTTATGTGGGAATATTTATATAGGGTGTGGTTCCATGGAAGTGTATGAAAGTAAATTCTAAGTTGACACAGTACAACACTGATGTCAATAATCTAATGCCTTTTATTATAATGGGCTTGTTGGAGTAATTCTTTCCTAAGAAAGTGAGTTTAAGGAACTGAAGAGGAAAATTTAGCTTTGGTTTTCATAATTTTTAGTAAGAATGCATGTATGGAGTTTTCATACATTGGTAATCTTTTTGTTTTGTTTTGTTTTCCTGAAATTTAGAAGAAAATGTGAAATATACCCTGAGTTATGCTATTATAATTAGAACATTTCTGCTTCAGATATCTCATAATTTGTAGGCCTCTGAAATGCCACCTTACCTAAATCTAAATCTATAGTGTGTTCTTTTAACCACTACCTGTATAGTCAAAATCTCTATCTGGGCTCCAGGCAGATATATCCATCTCCCTACCTGATGTTTCCACTTATATGTCTAATGGACATTTCAAATTTACTGTGTCCAAAAATGAACTCTTGATGTCCTCCCCATCTTGTCTCACTCCAAACTCCTTTCTCTTCTGGTCTTTCTCATTTCCTTAGTAGCACTGAGATGTACCTGGATGCCGGGTCAAAAAGCCTGGCACCTTTGTGGGCTTTTGCTCTCTTACATCTAATCTACTAGCAAGCCCCATAGACTCTACCTTTACAATGTGCATTGATTTTGACTAACTTCACCCATTTCCACAGTCTCAAACTGAGTGCAGACCACTGCCTTCTCCTGAATACACTATTGCAATACCTCTGAATTGATTTCCTTCTTCAGTTCTGTCTCCCTGTCCCCTGTGTATTCTCTATACAACAGCTAGCATGATAGTTTTGGAAGGTTTCTAAATATTTTATTAGAGAATAACTATGTACCAGAAATTGCACAACTCATAATTTGCAGCTTGATAAATTTTTATAATGCGGCATGCCCACTTAACCAACACTGAGAGCAAGAAACATAATGCTACCAGTGCTACCATGTGTCAGTCAGCTTTGTGTTACTGTGACAAACTATCACAGATAAGCAACTTTTAAGGAGAAAAGGTTTATTTTGGACTGTAGTTTCAGAGATTTCAGTCCATGGTCAGTGACAAGGCAAAAGCTTGTGTCCTTCTCCCTGGTCAGTGACAAGGCAAAAACCTGTGGTGGAGGAAGCTACAAAAAGAAGGACAAGAAGAGGTTGGTGTCCCAATGCTCCCTTCCAGGTCCTGCCCCCAGTGACCTACCATACTCCCAGTATGCCTCACCTTCTAATAGTTCTACCACCTACGAATAGCACCACAGGCTGGCAACCAAGTCTTTAACACAAGGGCCTTTGAGGGACACTTATCTAAACCATACCCTGCAGGGACCCCCATCAAGCCTCTATCTGCCCTCCAAGTCATCCAGATAATCTCTACATTTACTTCTGACTTCATAGGTTAGTTTTGCTTCTTAAACATTATGTAGATGAAATTTATGCAGAAGGTATACAGCATGCATGTATCCGTTTTACTTTGATGGATAGTTAGGTTTCCAATTTTGGTCTATCTTCGTTGGTACTGCCACACATATGGTACATGCCTTTTGCTAAAAACACATGAGAATTTCTGTTGAGTATATACCTTAGAGTGTACTTGTTGAGTGGTATGATAACTGTATATTCAGCATCAATGCATATTTCACAACAATTTCCGAAGCAGTTATAACCACTAGCCAACACTTTGTGAGAGTTCCAATCAATGCATATCCCCACCAAGATTTGTTACTGTTCATCTTTTTCATTTTGATGAGGATATAATGATATCTCATTGTGATTTTAATTTGCATTTTCTTGATGACTAACAGAATTGAGTGGGAGAAGGGCCTGGCAATCCACTCCCAAGGCATTCCCGAAACAGTCAGCCATTGAAAACCCTATGAGGGTCGCTATGAGTGGGATACCGACTTGACGGCACCTAACAACAACAACAGAATTGAGCACTATTCTGTATGTTGGTTGGCCTTGTGGATGTCTTCTTTTGTGAAGTGCCTGTTTAAGCCCTTTGTCTGTTTTTCTGTCGAGTCATGTACCTTTTTCTCCTTGATTTGTAGGATATTTGTAGATTCTGTCTAAGCATACTTTGCCGTGTCTTAAATATATGTATTGTAGGTATTTTCTCCCACTCTGTGGCTTGCTTTTTCACTTGGTCTTTTAATAAATAATTTTTTAAAAAATTTAGTATAGTACAAATTATTACTTTTTTAATGATTAGTAATTTTCAAATCCTGTTTAAGTAATCCTTGTTTTACATATTATATTTTGATCTATAACTCATCTGGAATTAATTTTGTATACAATATGAAGTATAGGAATTAAGGTTCTTTTTTTTTTTTTAAATGAAATTCTATTGGCCTAAATAACTGTTTGAAAAGACCATCTCTTCTTCACTGTTGGAGTAACAATTTTTTTAAACCTAGATCATGAGATTTCTCCTTTTTCAAAATCTTACAAATGGTTTCCCATTGCACTTAGAATAAAATATCCACCTCTTACCATGGCAGCTTGCCTGATGTCTATTGCGTTCTTGGCCTCTGCTCCTCCATTCTCTCCCACCTCTTCTTTGTTGTGGCACCCTGGCTTCCTTGCCTTTCCTCAGTCTTCCAAGTGCCTTGTTTTCTCAGGGGTTCCTTCTGCCCAGAAGGTTCATCCTCCTGTATCACTCCTATTTCTTCCTCCTCCTCCTCCTCCTCCCCCTCTCCTCCTCCTCCTCTTCTTCTTCTTCTTCTTTTTGGTGGTAGGGATGTGTTGAGACAGGTTCTCGCTATGTAGCCAAGGCTGTTCTCAAACTCAAAATCCTCCTGCTTCAGCCCCACAAGTGCTGGGATTATCAGGGTGTATCACTACTCCCACCTCATTCCTTATTTCACTCAGCTTTTTGCTCAAATGTCCTTTCCTTAGAAAGGACCACCTGACTACCTCATCTAATATTAATAAGTAAATAATATGTAAAAGTCCTCTGTACACATGTGACATTATTAATGACATCTCCACACTATACTATGATTCCTCCAGAGAAGGGAATATGCCTTATTTGCTTTTGTATATCTTATTTGCAGCATAATAATGGAACTCAAATGCGTCCTAAGTACAATGCACCTGATAGTTTTTTCCTCTGTTTTGTCTACATTAATCCCAGATAATCCAGACCCTTATGTAAATATTTTACAATTCAGATGAGTTGTAATGGAATATAAACCAGTTATACTTTAAAAGGGGGATGCTAAGTAACATTGTAGTTTAAATTTATAAACTCACATTAACTATCTATTTTACATGGGAATAATGAGTAGGCAAGGTCCAAATGAATTTTACATGTTAGCTTAAGAACTTAGAAGGCTTCTTTAGCTTTATAAAGCCAGGTCCTATTTCTCCTCTAACAGTAACACTTATTGTATTTCAAGTTTACAAAGTTTCAGGTTTTTGTTCTAAGCATTCTATACTCTAGATTTAGTGATTCTTATTGACCTGATTCCTCTTATTAGGGCTGTTCTGGGCTATAGGCATATAATAAAATTTATTTTTTAGGCATGAGATCTGTCATTTATTTATTTGTTCATCGTCAAAGCATTTATTTCCACCACTGATCACATTCATTTTCCTTCTTTTAAAGGTTACATGATTTATATAATTTATTCCCAAATGGTTCAGGAAAAAAAAAAAGCTGTGTCTTTGTGTATATTCATTTGCATTCATGTGCATGTAGAAAAGCACTGAGCAAGTTATAAACCATATATGGTAAAATATTAACAGGTGGATTTAGATGACGAGTATATTAGTGTTATTTATACTATCCTTACAACTTCTGTAGATGTGAAATTATTTCCACATAAGTAGTTGTAAAAAATATCTCATCATCTGTCCCACTCACAAAAAGAAATTTAGTGTTTGTGACATAGAAATTAAATAACTTCCTGATTACCCAGAAAGTAAGAGACAGGACTAACTCTTAGTCTAGTACATTCTCTGTTATATTGTGCTACCTTCTTTTTAACTTTCTCTTTTAACTTAAATTTATAAATGTTGAATATTGGTGGGGTACAGGGTAATAAGTTATTTACTATATTGATCATGTGACTATTAAATCGCTTCTGCGTACACATTCATCATCTTACATAATTATAGAACAGTATAAACTGAAGGTGGAAGAAGGACCTGGCAATCCACTCCCAAGGCAATCCCGAAAACAGTCAAGCCATTGAAAACCCTATGAGGGTCGTTATGAGTCGGATCTCGACTCGACGGCACCTAACAACAACAACAACAACATAAACTGAAGGAAAAAAAAAGTAGGAATTTCAATTAATATGTAAGTAGGGTAAAGAGGGAGAAGAAAATCTCAAAATACAGGATGCAACCATATGAACATATGAAAAAAAGTCAACGAGAATATAACCAGTGATGGCACATGATTTTCACGTGCTACTTTCTTATAGTACATACTTGTTGTTGTTGTTGTTAGGTGCCGTTGAGTCATGTCCGACTGATAGCAGCCCTTGTAGGGTTTTCAACGGCTGACTGTTTCAGGATTGCCTTGGGAGTGGATTGCCACATCCTTCTCCCATAGCACATACTTACCGAGCTTTAATTGAAAACTGGGGCCAGTAATACTGCTGTGTGGTTACACAGGACACAGCCAAACTTATATATTCATGATATATTTTAAAAAATATTTTTGCTATTACCTGGTCAGCCCTGCAACCTCTAGCTTCTCTGTAACTGGGACACCTTATTCTTAGATGCGCTGCCCACTGTAACAAGAATTTCCCCTGTCTGTGTTTTTACAAACCAGTTTTGTTTTTTCTTGATAGCTACTGCTTCTTGGGATACCTTTCTTATGCTATGGAATTTGAAGCCGCATGCTAGAGCTTACAGATATGTGGGTCACAAGGATGTTGTAACCAGCGTGCAGTTTTCTCCACATGGAAACTTATTGGCATCTGCCTCACGAGACAGAACCATCAGACTCTGGATTCCTGATAAGTAAGAGAAACAAACACTTGATATACTTTGGATTTAGAAATGTGAAAGAACACTGGAACCTTGCTGCTTCTGATGCACCTCTTGGGAATGCCTAAACTCCCCAAATAACTGTACTTAATCTGGGTCACATATGAGATGTACTGCCCTTGTTTCAAAATCAAGCTATTTTATGCAAGTTATTCTTCATCTTCTGTTTTTTAACATGGAGATATGCATAGCATATCTCAAGTTTTTGGGGAATGGTGATGGTGGTTAGCAATGTCTGTGTAAATGTGATGTGAGGTTTAGATTGTCTCCTCAGGAAGACATACATTGGCATGTATCAAATGTGTATAGTTTTATTGTTTATTAGCCTCCTAATACTCATTCATGGATCCTTTAGGAGCCCTTTGATCCCCACTGAAAATCCCTGAACTGCACCATTCTTTGATTGTGTGCCATTCATTTTAGGGCTCCAGAATGTTCATGTTAAAGAAAATTTCTGACAAAAATATAAATCATTACATTTGTTAAGGTCATATCTTGTAACAAATCTCTCTGTGAGAGACTTCTCAAACTCTAGCTGCTAGCCCATCTCCTTTGAACAATTATGGAGGCAAAGTTTTAAAAATTATGTAAATTTTCAAACATACGTGACAAAAATGAATAACATTTCTCTACTCCACTGTAACTAGCTTCAACAGTTACTAGTATTCTGCCAATCTTTTATCTGTCTACCCCCCTTTGTTCCTGGAGTATTTTAAGAATGAATCCCATATGTCCTGTCTTTTCCCTCCATAAATACTTCAGAAGATGGGAATTTGAGCATTTTCCTTGACTCTGCTTTGGCAGAATTTGATTTGTAGCATGTGACTGAACAGGCCTAGGTACTCCCAAAGGAAAGAAAACTCATGGGTGATTCCCCTGCCACTGGGTACTTTCTTTCTGCCACCACCCAAGGCAAATCCCATTCTAAGAAATCTGAATTTTATCTTGACAGAAGTAAAACCTGTGGAAGAGAAGTGACATGTTGTAATGGTAATATAGATGGAACATAGGGGAGAATATAAGGGAGAAGAGACTGGCTTTGGGTTCAAGAGGAAAAGCATGTTCTAAAATCCTTAACTTTGGTTGGGGAGGAGGGTCATGAGAGGGTAAGGGGGAAGTATACATGAGCAATGTATAATGAAATGCATGTATGGAAATGTCATGATGAGACCCATTAAATTGTACACTAAAAATTACTAATAAAAAAGTTAGAAAAAAAAATCCTTGGCTTTGGGAGTTTAGGACTAGTTTGTTGTTGCTTAATCTTCAGTATAGCACAGCCTCAGTCTCCCAGTATTGATTCCAGAAAAATCTCAAGAAACAAACTGTCTATGGGTTGTTGTTGTTAGGTGCCGTCAAGTCGGTATCGGACTCATAGCGACCCTACATACAACAATGAAACACTGTTGTCAGTGCTTCTCTGCTGTTCATAGGGTTTTCAATGGCAGATTGATTTTGGGGAATGGGTTGCCGGGTCCATCTCCCAAGCCTGCAGCACCTGGTGTTCCCAGGTGGTCTCCCATCCAAGTACTAACCAGGCCCTACTCTGCTTAGCTTCCGAGATCTGACAGGATTGGATGCCACAGGGCTACGGCTGCAGGCGTATATGGGTTAGGTGGGCTAAAATCACACTGAATCATTAGTTTATAGTGGCTAATGTAGGCACAGTGGTTGTGTTTGTGTAGATGTCTGTGGTTTCACTTTCTAAATAATGTCAGGGCCAGGGCAATGGCAATTCATGATGATGGGAAGGAGTCTGCTGCATCTGTCAGTGATCAGTTATGTGTCACTGCATAACTGTCCCCAAAGCTTAGTAACTTAATTTAAAAAACTCTCATTTCTCATGATTTCATGGGTTATCAGGATGGTTCCTCTTCTCACTGGTATTGGCTGAGATTTCTCACCCAGCAGCTGGATGGATCTGGTGCCTCCCTTGCATGTCTGGGGCCCTGATGCTGTGATTGGTGGGACACCTTGGTTCTTCATGTGTCCTCTCTTTAGCAGGATATCCTGGACTTTCCTACAGTGTGACAGCTGGGCTCCAGGAGAGTAAAAGCAGAAGCTGCTAGGCCTTTTAAGGGATGGGCCTAACATTTGCTGCCATATTCCACCCAAATCTAAAGGGAGGAGAAACTAGCTAAGCATTGGCATGGAAAGCACAGAACACTCCTATCTTGGCTTTTTATATGCTTCCTGTTGAGACAGGACCCAGTAATTAGGCCAGCCTGCAGCTGACAGCACGGCCTTTAGAAAGAAGGCAGGCAGAGCAGCCTGCTGGAGTATGGAGTGTGGAACTGAAGATTGGGGCAGGTATTGATGATACTGATTAGCTGTCTTATGGCTTCCTAGTCATTGCAGATGCCAAGTCATTTCTTTGTTTTCTTTAGGCCTTATGCATGAATTCAGGCCAAACTATATTCCTGACTTCTCATAAAACTCTCCCTTGAAACTTCACCAAAGTACTCCCTGAATGTTCACTTCTAATTTTTGTTTAGTATTAATTTCAGTTTTTCCTGATGTGTCATCATATGTTGGATAGTGAAATTAATGATAAAAGTCACATTTGTCTTCTGTGGACCTCTGGAAGGGCAAGCAAGGTTGGATCTAAGAACCTTTAAATATTAATTCTTCCTAGTAGAATTCAATGCAATATATTGAGCTCCTTTTATGTGCCTGACATTGTCATAAGTGCTGATCTTATAGAGATGAATAAATCATCACTCCTGTCCTCACAAAACTTACTGCTTGGCAATGGGACTGCAGCTTTATAAGAAGAGAAGGAGAAACTTGAGCTAGGGCTTCTATCTTGCCATGTGATGTCCTGAACCACTTTGGGACTCTTCAGAGCTTCCACCAGCAAGAAGAACATCACCAGATACTGCCAACCAATCTTGAACTAGTCAGAATTCAGAACCAATGGATCATCAGGGATTCCTTCTCCTTGGTTATATGGAATGGACTGAGCCGGGCTTCTTGTCCTGTCATTCCTCCCTCAGTCTTTGTCGATGACATGCCCCAAGTGTGAGTCACTAAGAGGAAACAAAGCTGACTAAATCACATTTTGGAGTGGTTGGTGTGTTTGGGTGAGATGAACCCCTCCATTCTGTACCCTGGAAGCCGAAATGCAAGGGCCAGGACATATCCTTCCTCCCACCTGGACCACGAGCATGGAGGGAAGTGCTGACACCACCCAGGTCTAAACACCTGGACACTGGACACAGCCAAGAGCACAGGACTGGAATCCTGAAGATACACAGTCATCTTCCCCTACAGTCGCCTTAGATTCCAGGACTGATTATGATAAACAGGACTGATTATGATAAACATCTCTTTGACAAGGGATAGAAACTACCCTCAAGCAATGATGAGCCCTGAAGGACAGACCAGCCCCAAAAAAGGATAATTATCTGTGATGTTAAGGCTACACCCCGGCACAGGAGATATCTTGTGGGAACCAGCCTCCTCCTTTCAAATGATGGCAGAAATAACAACTTCTCTGGACCACCTTGTAGAACCAGAACTTAGATAGTGATCAACTGGAGCGCACACTGTCCAGGACTGCTTCATTATGACACTTCTTGCCCCTGCACAGCTTCTTCCACTTCTTAAACCTAAAGCTCATGCCAGTACCCTGAAGACAGACTTGGGGTCACTAGGGTCACTAGACCCCTTTACCTGTTCCTCTTCCCAATTTGTACATTGATTAAATATTTTTCTGCTTCTCAAAAAACAAAAACAAAAACAACCACATTGCTTGATGGAAAGGAACAGGACTACTTCTTAAAGTCATAATGTAAATAAGTAGAATTGTCGTCCCAGATGGGGATCAATTGAGTCTGTGTGTCTTGGTCAAGGAGGACTGGGACTGGGGAAATAATCTATCCTGATAAAGTGTAAATACAAAGACAGAGCTGTGTTTGAAGCACAGTAACCATTCTGAGTACAAAGTTCAGTGCTGTGGCAGGATGCCTTGCCTGAGAGCTTGGGCTTAGTACATTATGTTGGAGGGAGCCACTGACATATTTACACTGGGATTTATGTGCTTGGAGGTACACTTTCAGAAAGGTGATAAGCATAAGATGTAGGTGACTGGAGAGGGATAAAAGATTAGAGCAGAGAGGCCAGTTAAGAGGCTTTAGCAGTAATCTAGGTGAAGGATGTTGAGGATATAGCTACTCAAAGGCAAGCAGAGCTGGGGTTGGAAGAAGAGGGGTATTCAAAGGATATTTAGAAACCAGCAAGGATAAGATTTGTTGGCTTCCCGGATGTAGGAAGAAAGGAAAGGGGAGGAGTTGCCTGTGATTTCCAGGCTTCTGACATGGAGATAGGTGGCTGTTGCCCCAACCAACCAAATAGCAGATACAGAGTGAAAGGCAGATGAATGGGACATCAGTGTGAACGTCTGAGAATCTAAGACAGATACATGTATCTGACAAAATTCTGTTGCCTGATCTTTTTCAAGCAGCTGTGGCAATTTTCCCCATAAGGTAACACTAAGATAAATACGATTTTCTAAATGGAAAAAATTACTAAGTCCTACATACAGTGTAAAGTGAAAGTGCCTTGGGAACTCAGGAACACTGGCGCGTATTTCCCAAATCTTTGTAATTCCAGTACTACTTAGCTTGTGCCTAATGATTTTAGCAGTTTGTCTGCTGTTGCTTCTCAAATACGTCTTCTTATTCCCTCTATCTCTCTTTTTATTGTCTTTATTCCTCACTAGTCAAGAAAAAAAGTGAATTAATTTTCAGGGTGTGGAAGAATGTACCATTTATCCTTTGTTTTGCTTATGAGTGTAAGATTGGGCTTATGAGGTGAGCAAGGCCTTAGGTATACATCTCAGTTCTTACTGGTAAGTGGAAGCACAGGTGGAAGAGGAAAGAGAGGTAGGTCATCTATGGATACCCTGTATAAAGGCAAATGATGTAGGGGACACCTCCTCTTCCCAACCCAGACTGTCCGCTCACTCTACTTCCATGTGACCTGGTTTTTAAACACTGCCTCGGAGCTATTCATTCAATTGATCTTAGCTTTTCTAGGTTGCAACTTCTTTAAGGTATAGCTTTCCATTTCTACAGGAACAATACAAACTTTAAAAGCATAGTGGTGATTGAATCAAAATATTATTTTCCAAGCTTCCAACTAAACAGAAGCAGCAAATGTATTTCAAGGGTGGGGATAACTAGGATCTTTCTTATTAGGTATCAGTTGTGACTTAATGAACCAAACCATGAAGAGTACAACATAGCCCCTCAGATGTTTTTTAGGTTTTACAAGAGGTATGTCACTTTGTATGTTTCCAAATCTTTGTAATGATTAAATATTGATTATAATGTCAAATAAATTATCGATGTTAAACTGTTTATTTTCAGGAGAGGTAAATCCTCAGAATTTAAAGCACATACAGCTCCTGTTCGAAGTGTGGATTTTTCAGCTGATGGCCAGTTTCTAGTTTCAGCTTCTGAAGATAAATCCATAAAAGTATGGAACATGTACCGCCAACGCTTCTTATATTCCTTGTACCGACATACACATTGGGTACGGTGTGCCAAGTAAGTACAGAAAGTTTCAGAACAAAACATTTTTTTCTGCTGCTGACCATATTTGCTCCCCAACCTTCAAGACAGAGATTGAGAGCATATTCATTCATTTACTCAGCAAATATTTATTATGTGACTGTATGCTGGGATCAATAGTAAATTAATCAATCAAAACCCCCTGTTCTTATGGAGCTGCATTCTAGAAAGACAAACAATGGGGAAAAAAGGAAAAAAGGACGATAGAGTAGGACAAATGGTAGAAAGTATTATGGAGGAAAACAGAGCTGAGATGGGAGGAGTTCTGCAATATTAAACAGAGCATTTAGGGGCTGCCTCACAAAAAGGATGGCCTTTGAGCAGAGACCTAAAGGAGGAAAGCAGTAAGGCTTGAAGACATTTGTGCAAAGAGGTGGGAGCCTCGTGGCTGGTTGAGGCAAAGCAAGGAGCAGAGCATGGTAGCAGAAGGGAGAGGCAAAGAAAAAGACCAAAGAGGTCAAGGACGGCTCTGACCGGTACTCTGAGGGAGACAAAACACCACTACAGCATGTGCTTATCCTCAACTTACACGTTAATGGAATAGGATTACTCTGAATGCTCTGTGTCTGTCCAAAGTTGGGCCAGGTGCTGTGGCCCACACCTTTTATCCCTGTGACTCAGGAGTCTGAGGGAGGAGGATCAGGAATTTGAGGCCAGAGGCAGCCTGAGTAATTTAGTGAGACCCTGTCTCAAAATAAAAATTTAAAATAAATAAATAAATAAATAACAACAATAAAGAAGGGGCCAGGGGGTATAGCCCAGTGGTAGAGCGCATGCCTAGCAGGCACGAGGTTGTAGATTCAACTTCCTAATACTTAAAAAAATAAAAATAAAAAAAAGTTGACCAGAAGTAGGGAGATATTGTTAGGGGCTAGTGCAATGCAAGTCCTGACCTGGACAAAGGTGGGGGCAATGGAGATTACAAGATGTGGTTGGATTCTAGACAGAGTTTGAATTTATAACCAATGGTAAGTGCTGTCACATTGTATGTGACCGAAGGAGAGGAATCAAGCAGTACTCCTGGATCTGTCGCAGAGTCTTTGGTAGACAGGTGCTACTTTTGCTATTATCTGTCAGCTGACAGCCTCAGAGCCATTCTTATTCATTAGGTACGTGCCAATGAGCATCAAGTGCGTATCTCATTTCCCTGTCAGAACTGCCTGGGGAGGAAGAGCTATTTTATTATCCCCATGTTGCAGATGAGAGTGAATTTAAGGGAAGTAAAGTTAGGGCTCATTTAGTTGAAAATGAATGAAACCCAGGTAAATTCATTTTCTCCCCCTCCAGTGGTTAATCAGCTGATGTATTTGATAACCTTGGAGTGCAAAGGAGCAGACTAGAACCAGGGACTCCAGTCCTGTCAGGTCTCTTTCTGTGTTTTGTTTCTGGGCCTCTCTACATACTGGCTTCATTCTGTCAAAACACACCAGTACCGAGGCCACTGCCAGTGCTAGGCTTATATCCTCCCAGCTCTATGACTGCAGAGGAAAAGTGTCTTCCTCACTACTCCTGTTATAAAAGTCCTGGGGTGACGGGCCCAACTGGGGTCCTGTGCCCGTCCATTTGCCTGGCAGTGAGATACTGCAGTTCCCTCATCCTGGTCAGGTACCTGGCTGACAGACTGTTTCCCTGGACAGGAGCAGGGTTACATCCACCTGTGTTCTAAGCATGTGGGTAGAGGACAGTTCCCACAGAAGGAGTATAGGCCTGATCACTGGGGGGAAACTGGACCCTGCAGCCTCCTTGCTTTGTGCCTGCTGTGTAGACAGTATGCGAAGTGTCCCCAGCTAGGATGCGTGGGAATAGGAGTTTGAGCCTAGCTCTTGTCTGTGTGGCCTTACAGCCCACACTCTTCACATTGCTGTGGTCTGTCTCAGTGTGACATTGTTGCTCAGGAAATGTTGATTACAATCTTTGGCAATGAACCTAACAAGAATTTTAAAAAAACATTAAAAGCCATACTTTTAGTGAATAGTTTTTTTTTCTTCTTAAAGTCCCAGGTACTTTTTGACTCTGGCTATCTCTCATTCATTTATATATGTATGTATATATATGTGTATATACATATGTATGTATGCCTGTATATATGTGGTTAAGAACATGCACACTGGACATAAATATATAGGTTGAAATCCAAGTTCTGCCACTTACCAGTTGTGTGACCCTTTGGCAAGTCACCTAACTTCTCAGTGTCTTAGTTTTCTTACCTGTAAAGTTAGGATGATAATAATAACATGCCATATAGTTTGTTATTGGGAGAAGGACCTGGTAACCCCCTCCCAAAAATCAATCTGCCATTGAAAACCCTATGAACAGCAAAGAAGCACTGACAATAGTGTTTCCCCTGTTGTACAGAGGGTTGCTATGAGTTGGATACCGACTTGACGGCACCTAACAACAACAACAACATAGGTTGTTATGGTATTTAAATGAGTAAATATATAAGTAGCACTTAGAATAGTTCCTCTCATATAGTAATCACTACATAAATATTAACCATTGTTTTATCACCATCATGGGATATCTTATTAAGTCCTTAAAGCTATTATACAATTTGAATTGATAATTACTTCTCTAAGGAGATGACATGTGTGATGGTTCCAATGCACTGGTCAAATCATTTGCATTTACTTATGAAATGATGCTTAAAAAATAGAAGAGGAGTCAGAGAACAGAGAGCAGTACAGGCAGCTGGGTTGGGTAATGAGAAGAGTTATTTAGCTTCTACTATGAGCCAGCTCTAGGTATCTTTGGCAAAGAAAATATATCCTTCCACAGGGAGCTTAACAATAAGCAAAAGCCTGAATATTATTTAGTAAGCAAACATTTACACTTTAATAATAACTGTTAATCTATCCACTGTGTCCTATGTGTTTCTATTTCCTTCCAAAAAGAATAAAGGTGGTTTATAATAATTATCAGGCCTATATATAAATCAGTCTGGGGTTTAGCTCAGTTGGCAGAGCACTGCTCCATAGTTCCCGAGGAACCAGGTTCGATCCCTAGCACTGCAAAAACGGGAGAAGGGTGTGGTAGTCCACTCCTGAAACAATCCCCAAACAACCAGCCATTGAAAACCCGATGACAGTCACTGTGAGTCGGACCCAACTTGATGGCATCTAGCAACAACAACATGTATAAATCAGCCAATGGAAGGAATGTGGAGACAATTCTATCTAAAACCATGTGGCCTTGATTAGTGTAAATTGGCATGTTTAGCCTGAGTTTCTTGTTACTTTCATTTTCTTAAAACAAGAATAATACTATCAAGTTCATGGAAGAAAATTTTTTTCTAGTAAGTAAATTCTCAGATGTATTTATTCATTGTCCTTGTATCCAATCATCTCTATATAATGTATTTTTTAAGTAGCACTAATATAAGACAAAAGAACTTATGAAAAGTCACCATAATGTGAATGTTTGACCTTCAAAGTATCTCTTTAACAAGCATAGTCCCCACTATGTACCATATTGTTGTTGTTGTTGTTGTTGTTGTTAGGTGCCATAGAGTCATGTCCAACTCATAGCGACCCTCATAGGGTTTTCAATGGCTGATTGCTTTGGGATTGCATCAGGAGTGGATTGCCACATCATTCTCCCATTTTTGCAGTGCTGGGAATCGAACTTGGGACCTCAGAGACTACAGAGCAGCGCTCTACCAACTGAGCTAAATCCCAGCCCATGTACCATATATCTGTGTTAAATACATCGAGGTAAAAGACACAGTCTTAACCTCAAGGAGCTTATAGTTCAATGGGGAAAAGTATATGCTAGATAATTATAAAACATTGTGTTTTATGGAAAATCGATACAGAGGATGATGAGGGACTGTGTGAGTGAGGCTAGATTTGTGTGAAGAAAAGTTAAGAGAGACATTGCAGGCTGTTACCTACTTTGTTGCTGTGACATAAAACCTGACAGAACATAAAAAGGAAGGATGGGTTTTTTGCCTCACTGTTAGAGGGTCCCAGTGCTGGAGTGGCAGGAGGGATGGCTATGCAAAGCAGCTAGTGGCAGGCCTGTGGTAGAGGACTTCCCAGCACAGCATCAAGCAGCAGAGAAAGCTTGTCAGAACCGTGCTCCAGGTGAAACCTGCAAAGGCTGCCCCCAGTGACCTACTTTCCACCAGCTAGGTCACACCACCCAAAGTTCCACAGCCTCCCAAAACAGTGCCATCAGCTGGATTGTTGGGGAACGTTTTAGATTCAAACCATAGCACAGGCCGAGAGTTGAGGGAAGGGGAAGAGGAAGAAGAGACCACAACATATTTTTGGATGGGAACAAGGTGGAGGGAACCAAGAGAAAAACGCTTTGGCCTGAGAGGACCCGGTGTGCCCTGAGGAACATTAATTACTTGGCTGTGGTCAGAACACAGGAAGTATAGTGGGATGAGACAGTCCAAAATTCATAAGCCCATCTGCACCACATCACTGCCCTTAAGCAAGTTAGTTCCCTGTTCTCAGCCTCTTGGAATCCGGAGGTAATGCTTCCCTCAGTGGACGGTTTGATGCTGAGAAATATAAGTTCATAGTGCCAGGATTGAGCAGTGCCATAAAACTGCCTTTTCCCCAGCCCAGCACCATCAGTTAGGGAGAAACTCTGGAACTGGGGAGGAGCCACTGAAAGTGTGGTTTTCCCATATCAACCTGAGAGAAGGCAGTGGTGGGACTCTGAGCTTCCAAGAGTGTGACATCTCTTCTATTATGTGGTGGCAGTGCTCAGTCTTCCCTGAGGAACTAGTCTTCTCCCACATTCTCTCTGTGTCATCGATGGCTGGAGTGGACCTCTCTCCTTTCCTGCAGTGCACCTGCAGCGCACCTGCAGCTCGGGCCTGCTGGCAGGAGCATGGCCTTGCCCTCATGCAGGAGGGAGTCTTGTTGGAATGGCCAGTCTGTCCTCCTTTTTTTTTTTTTTTTTTTTTTTTGTGGTACTGGAGGTTGAACCCAGGGCCTCACACCTGCATGCTTTGCAAGTGCTGGACCACTGAGCTGTGCCCCCCAGCCCATTTTAGTTTTTTGAGACAGGGTCTCACTAAGTTATGAAGACTGCCTCTGGTCTTGAACTTGGAATCCTTCTGCCTCCACCTCCGAGCTGCTGGGATTACAGGCGTACACCACTGCACCTGGCTCAGTCTTTCCTCCTTAGGCTTCTTTAAGCCCGTAGCTGCTGTGAGATGCTGTGGAAAGCCAAGAAATTACCCTAAAAGCATGTTAATTCAGAGGAGAGCAGAACTATGAGATGAAGAGAGAACAATTTACTGTGTAATCACATGGTTTGGTTTCTGGATACAGCTGTAGCTGAAGATATTAGAGAACAGGGTGGTGGAGGGAGAGGGAGGGAGACACAGGAGAACCTCAGAATATTCCGTTTTGCTTTTTTCCCCCCAGCTAAGATACTTTCCTTAGGCAGTGGTACTGGAGCAGAGTTTGGGGAAAGTGGAATCTTTGTGTCTAGTCAAGACACCTGTTTTATCTCCATCCTCAACCCTGCTGCCTTAGTTTAGCATCACTGCCATTGTGGAGACTTTTACAGTAACCTTTTAAATGTTCTCCCTGCTACAGAGTCATCTTATTCCCCCGTTCCATACTGCCCTTGCCCTCCTTGTTTCTGTAAAAAGTAAATCTGGTCATGATGTTCCTCAGCTTCAAAGCCCTCAGTGACTCTTTGCCCTGACATGTAAATTCTGCCTTCCTATTACAACCTGTTCCTCTTTTGTTCCCCTACCCTCGCATTTTTATTTTCTTTTTTTCAGTGTGGGAATCGAACCAAGTACCTTGTCTATGCGAGGTGAGCACTTTGCCCCTGAACTATATCCCTAGACCTCAGGTTTTTGAGATAAAGTCTTGCCATGTAGCCAAGGCTGACCTTGAACTCAAGATTCTCTTCCTGCAGCCTTCCAGTGCTGACATCACAGGCAGGTGGCACCACACCAGGCCCATTGGTCCCTCTCACCATTCACCTTATTGCAGCTCTGCAAGGTTCCTCAAGCATGCAACTGTCTATTCTGAGCCTTTCCATGGGCTGCTTGCCCTTTCTGGTCCCGCCCCCTGCTTCCAGCCTTGTTTCACGATCCTGCTTTGCATCTCTTCCTCCAACAAAGGTTTCTCATTCTCTCAGACTCAGCTTTTCAGGATTTCTTGATGCTGCCCCATTGTGCTGTTTAGGTCTGATTGTCAGCTTGGACCTCTCTTCTGTGTTACACTTTGAATTATAAGTATTTTATTCATGTTTTCTAAATTCTGTGGATATGGGAGAAAGTATAGCAGACAAAATTCCTGTCCTGGTGGAGCCTCCTGTACCAGAGTTAGACAACAAATACATTAATGATAAGTGCTCAGGGGAAAAATAATGTAAGGTAACAAGTTAGAGCATGATGCTGCTGTGAGGTGCTCCAACATACAGAGGTCAGGGAGCACGTATGTACCAGGGTGACATTTCAGCCAAGACCTGAGTTGAGGGAGCTAATGAGGTGGGTATTAGGAGAGCAAGTGTTAAGACAATCAGATATGGTGTGAGAACCACTCCTAAACTTTAGTTATGGGGTGGGGATGCACAGAGGAACTATACAAAAATGTGGTTGAATGAATCAAGAGTGGGCTCACCTGTACTGGGCAGGTAACTGGTGGGAATTTTCGTGGGTTTCTTCAAGGTAGAGTCATTTTTGTGAATCTTTTATAGCAAACCCAGTAGTACCATTGTTGTTGTTAGTGCTATTGAGTTGGTGTCTGACTCATAGCCATCCTATATACAACAGACCAAACACTACAGTTAGTGCTTCTCTACTATTCATAGGGTTTTCGATGGCAGATTTTTTTTTTTGCAGGGGTGGGAATGGGTTGCTGGGTTCTGCTCTGAAGCCTACAGCACTTGGTGTTACCAGGTGGCCTCCCATCCAAGTACTCACCAGGCCTGACCCTGCTTAGCTTCTGAGATCTGACAAGATTGCATACCACAGTGGTATGGCTGCGGGCTGGGAGTACCATACATGCATGTTATACATGGAAATGTTGATGTGACTTCACTACCTTCCTTATACCTTTTAGCTGACTTGTTCAGACTGACCAGCTGCTTACTCAACACAGGAATGCTTTTATCTTCCTGGTACCTTGTAGTTCTGAGGGATTAAAAAAAAATCAGTTGTTTTCTTACTGTTTCAAGTGAGTCACTCATATGAAATTCTGCTGTGGGCTCCCTGGAAGAGTGTTCCTTAATAAATAGTTTGGTTAAATTTAATGAATAAGGATTTCACTTTGTGGCAACTTTCCATATATGTGCTCTACAGCATGCTTACAGATTTTCATACATTTACTATAATCTTTCTTCTTGGCACATCTTATTGCAGGATGGACAAGAGAGTTGAGTCAAATATCTAGTGGTCCAATTGACTCTCAAGCCCAGGCCTCCCAGATTATTTGTGCATCTTCTTGTGGGAATGTAGCTTTGAGGTCATCCCAATGTAGGACTTTCTTCCAAAGGTCTGCAGGACTTTTAAGTTCAGTTTTCAGTTTATTTCCAGTGGTGAGAAAGTTTAGTAGGAACTGAGTCATACTTAATAAATTTAGCAGAGTCTGAGACACAAGCCTGATGCCATTTACTTATTTATAATGATAATGCTAACTGCCAAAGGGTTTAGAATGTTTTCATGCCTTTCTCAGTGCCTTCTTACTTTGCCAACAAGATCAGAATATAATCAGAAAGCTTTTTAATGAGCCCTGGAACTAAAGCAAGGAAGATTTGTTGAAAAAAATAAATCTCAATGGATAGTTTTCTTATGTTTAGATAGTGAGATGGGCCCATCTCCTCCAAATCCGCATCCATGCTGAGGAAACTGCATAGTCAATTCTGCTGGTCAGGTATCCTCTCTTCTACCTAGAATGGAGACATACTGACTACTATTACTCTTCACCTTTTACTATATTGCTGGGCACCTCCTCTCTGTGGATATAGTATCTATCTTTCAGTGATGCAGTTTTGGCAGATAGGACAAAATAGTTAGGAGCATGAGCATATTAGTGTGTGATCCTGGGCACATGACTGTACCTCCCTGGGCCTTAGTCTACTCCCCTATAAAATGGGTACAATGGAGGTACTTTCCCACCTATGTTGTGAAGATTAAAGTTAATGAATGTAAAGTGTCAAATAATGTCAATTAACTGTTCTCACATTCCTCTTCTTCTTCCCACAGATTACACTGGAGTCACCTTTTATGTGTTGTTCAAAAGTTATCATATACATTTGCCAATAGTTTTGAGAATTGCTATTAAGATAGATACTTGTTGTTGTTAGGTGCCGTCAAGTCCAACTCATAGCAACCCTCATAGGGTTTTCAATGGCTGTTTCAGGATTGCCTTGGGAGTGGGTTGCCAGGTACTTCTCCCATTTTTGCAATGCTGGGAATCGAACCCAGGGCCTCAGAGACTGCAGTGCAGCACTCTACCCACTGAGCTAAATCCCAGCCCAAGATATATACTATCATGTATTAATTGTATTTTAGGTATTCAACTGTCAATGGGTAACTATTTCTACATTCTTGCATCTGCAATGTATGCTTTTTTTGTTTTGTTTTTGAAACTGGGTCTCCCTACATAGTCCAGGCTGGTCTTGAACTCTTGATCCTCCTTCCTTTACCCCTTGAGTACTGGTATTACAGTGGTATGCCACCACACCCAGCTGCAGACTCTGCTTTTTAATTGCAGTTCATAGTCCATTTACATTTATGTAGCTAGTCCTGTGATTAGATTTAAGTCCACTGTCTTGCTGGCTTCTGTTTGTCCCATTTATTTATTATTTCTTTATCCTGCTTTTCTTTTGGACTATTTCTTAGTGTCCCATTTTATCTCCTCTGCTGACTTTTTAGCTTTACTCTGTGTCTTATTTTTGTGTGCAGTGACAACCTCTAGCAGTTCCAATATGTGTGCTTAACACAGCCTATTGAATTAATTTTATATTTTATCTATAAAAAATGTTAGAATGTATAAAATATATCCCCATTTACCACTTCTTGACGATTTTACTTCCATGTATAAGCACACAAAATTTTAAGAAGCCAATTTTCTCCTGAAGAAAGTAAGAATCAAAAATGTCTTTTATATTTGCATCCATATTTACCAGTTCTAGCACTCTTTACTTGTCTGTGTAGATCCAAGTTTCCATCTGGTATCATTTCTTCAATTTGAAAAATGTTTACCATTTCTTATAATGCCAGTCTCCTGATGATAACTCCTCTCAGCTTTTTGTTTAGACTTTATAAACAATATTTTTGCTGGGATGTATAATTCTATGGTGGTGGGTAATGTTTCTTTTAGCTATTTGAAGATGTCATTTGCTTTGGTCTGTATATTGTTCAGGGTTCTCCACAGAGACAGAACTGATAGGGTATATGTGTAGATATAGGAGAGAAAATATATTAGGTAGTTGGCTTATGTGATAATGGCACCTGAGAAGTCCTGTGATGGGTGGTCTGCAGGCTGGAACCCCTGGGATGCTGGTAGTGTGGTTCAATCCGAGTCCAGAGGTCTTAGAGCCAGGGAAACTGATTCCAGGCCAGAATCCTGAGAACCTGGGGAAGAAACCACAGGTGTAAGTCATGGAGTCCAAAAGCTGGAAGGCTTGGATTTCACATAACCAAGTCAGGAAACCTTGGGAGTACAAATCAGTTTTTTTTCTGTATTTGTTTTCTCCAGGGTTCCTGGAAAATTGGATGGTACCCGCCCACGCTGAGGAGGGGTCTTTGCCATCTTGCCCATGTAGACCCACATGCTCAGCTCCTCTGGAAACACTTTCATAGAGACACCCAAAATAACACTTTGCCAGGTTTCTTGGTATTCCTTAATCCAGTCAAAGTTGACACCTAAAATTAACCATCATAGTCTGAATGTTTGTGTCCTTCTAAAATTCTCATATTGAAATTGTGGCCCTCAAGGTGATGGTGTTAGGAGCTGGGTCTTAAGGAGATGCTTGGGTCTTGCAGGTAGAGCCTTCATGAATGGGATTAGTGCCCTGATAGAAAGGCTCCAAAGGTATGCTTGCCTCTTCCACCATGTGAGGGGACAGTGAGACAGCACCATCTCTGAACTAGGAAATGGGCCCTCACCAGATGTCAGATCTGCTGGCTTCTTGATCTTAGACTTCCCAGCCTTCAGAACTTCAGGAGATAAATTTCTGTTTTGTTTTAGCCATCTGTGACATATTGTTATATCAACTCAAATGGACTAGATATTCCATTCTTTCCTGGTTTGCATTGGCTTGTTTTGTAAAATCAGCAGACACTTGTACTATTATTTCCCTACCTGTAATATATCTTTTTTTCCTCTGCTACTGTAAAATCTTTGTTCTTAGCAATTTAACCATGATGATCCAGGAATAATTTTTTTTTCTTGTAGTTCACTGAAGTATTTAGATCTATGGATTGATGTATTTCAATCTTTTTTTTTTTTTTCTCTGATACTGGGTGTTGAACCCAGGGCCTCGTGCTTGCATGCTGTGCAAGTGCTGGACCACTGAGCTGCACCCTCCGCCCATTTTTTACTTTTTTCAGACGGTCTCGCTAAATTACGCAGACTGCCTCTGGTCTCGAACTTGTGATCATCCTGCCTCCGCCTCCCCAGCCGCTGGGATTACAGGCATGCGCCACCGCACCTGGCTATGTATTTCAATCTTTGGAAAGATTTCCCTCCTATATTTTTCTTCCTTAATTTCTTGTCTTTGAGACTACAAATTCATGTTAGATCACTTGAAATTATTACAAAGTTTATTGAGATTCTGCTCACTTTTTTCAAACATTTTTTTCCCTCTCTATGCTTAGTTTGCATAGTTTCTGTTTGCCTTTTCTCTAGTTCAGTAGTCTTTTCTTGTGTAGTGTCCAATATGCTGTTTAGTTTATCCATTTCTCTGGTAAAGTTCCCCATTTGTTCATTCACAGTGCCCATCTTTTCCTTTAAATCCTTCAACATGAGGCCAATACAGTGGCATGTACCGATAGTCCCAGCTACTCTAGAGACTGAAGTGGGAGGATAACTTGGGCCTGGGAGTTCAAGACCAGCCTGGGGAACACAGTAAGAATCTTAAAATGTATACCTGAACATATTTGTAATAATTGTTTTATAGTCCTTGTCTGCTAAATCCAACATCTCTGAAGTCTATAGATAAAATTTTTCTTCTGTATATGTTCTGTGATCTTTTTCAATGTATGCTCAATCATTGGTAAATAGTTCAGAGTATATATTATGCTGTCATTTTCTAAAGAGTATTGAGTTTTGTTCTGGTAAGAAAGTAACTTTTTGTTGACTCAGCTAGATTCTGTTGCAGTTTAAATTATTTAGCTTTTGTAGGGTGGATTTAGAATAGTGCTATTGGCCTTTCTAGGGTCTCAACTGAGTACCTGGAGTAGTTAGCAGAGTCTGGACAGAACTTGCACTTCTCGGTACTACATAATCTCTTTAATCTCTGTTCAATACATAGCCTCCCACTAGTAGTTCTCTGCCAAGCCTTATTGCCCTGTGCATGAGCAGCTTTCTCTCTGACCAAAATGTCAAAGAAACTTCTAGGCACAATATTGGGGGTTTCTACTCTCCACAGTTTCTCTCTCATACCTTGTCATTCCAGCCATTTAACAAGTCCAAATTCTGGTTTCTGTTTTATCTGCCCAGTGAAACTGCTGTCTCCTTGGGCTCTACTTCTTGGTACCATAGTTTGGAAAGTGCTCCCAGCAAGACATCTAGGATGGATTTTTTGCTCATGTCTTGTACTTCTTACCTCTCAAGATTCACATCTCTGTGCTCTCTGTTCATATATTTTGCCCAGCTTGTATGATTGTGGTTGAAGAGTAACTCTGATAATCATTCCTCTCCCCCTACCCCCTTAGTAGCCAGAACTAGAAGTTCTGTCAGAAGAATTTATGGAACCTGAGTAGATAATTTCAAATTTATATGGATGCAATAAATAAATGTACAAGAATAGCTGGGAAAAAATTGAAAAGAAAAAAATTAGAAGAAATTTGTCTAACTAGCACTTAAGACATACTATAAAATTATAGTAACTAAAATATGATGATCATGGTACAGGATTAGGAAAATAGATCATTAAAAGCAAAGAAACAGCCCCTGTTTCCTTATCATGGTTTAGAAACATGATAAAGATAGCATTTCTAATTGGTAGAGAAGTATATGGACTATTTTATTATGTGAATAAGATAACTAGATTCTATTTGGAAAAATATAAAGTTAAATCTTTATTTTACGCTACACAGTTTTAAAGAATTTTAGATGACTGAAACAACTAAACATTAAAGGTTAGCCAGGTGCTGTGGTGCAAGCCTGTGATCCCAGTGACTTGAGAGGATGAGGCAGGAGGATGGTGAGTTGGGGGCCAAAGGCACCATGCACAACTTAGTGGGACCCTACCTCAAAATAAAGAAATAAAAATGGAGCCAGATGATGCATACTGGTAACCACAGTGACTAAAGGAACACAGGCAAGAGGATTGTGAGTTTGAGGCTATAGGTAGCCTGTGCAAATTAGTGAGATCCTGTTTGAAAATAATAAACAAACAAACAAACAAACTGCCCAGCATTGAGACTGTACCTCATAGCACTACTCTGGGAAGAAGTGAGAATTTGAAATACCATTTCTACTGAATGTCTATCACTTTTGCACTGTTGCCATCAAAAAATCTTAAGTCCAACCATCATAGGCCAGGGACCATCTGTATAGCATAGAACTTACCATTTTAACCATTTTTATGTATTACATACATTCATATTGTTGTTCAAGGATCTGAAAAGATTTTAGATATCATCTTTCATTGGCTATATAAAATATGAAATTAGTTTGAATTCCCTTACATTTTTTTTATTCCCTAAATATTTACTGAGGACCTGTTCAGTGCTAGGCACTGTGTTGGGAAAGAACAGTAAATAAGACACATGTAGTTTCTCTCTTCTTAGAGTTGCATTCTGTTAGGGAAGCAAACCTAGAATACTCAATGGTAAGTGTAGTGTGAGTGTGAATGTGAGTTACTGTAAGACCCCATTCTGGGGAGCTAACCCATTTGAGGGGTAACTTTGAACAAGGCTTTTCTTGAGGAAGTGACATTGAAGCAGAGAACTTGAAGGATGCATAAAATCCTTTTACATATTCTAAATTAGGTAAAGAGTAGGGGACAGGGTTTGAGGCACCAGGACAGCATGTGAGGAAAATGCCTGAAGCAAGAGCAGAAACCTAAGAGGCCATGCCAGGAAGAGAAGGGCAAGTAAGATGAGTGGAGAGGTGACTTCTGGAGTACCTACAGTCAGTCATGGTGAGGAGGTCAGACTTGCCCAAGGCTAATGTGAAACCTTGGGTCTTAAGCAGAAAAACGACCCAGTTTGATTTAATATTTAAAGATTACTTTTGTTGTTTGTAGAAAATGGAAGAGCACTGTGCCAGTTGTGGTTGGAGGAGACAAGATGCAGTAATGGACTGGAAAGTGAGGAAGCAGAACGGAAATGGGAATCAAGAAACCTAGGTTTCTAGGTTGAGGACCATTTGCTGAGAAAAAAAAAATGCTGGAGAAGGAACGGTTTGGGGAGGGAGGTGGAGAGGGCAGACTTAGATATGTTCAGAGTTGTAGGCTCCTGCAGGATACTCACGAAGATGCCAAGCAGACAGTTGTACTCCTGCATGGAGATCCGAGGAGAGAAATCTGGGCATATAAAGGGCAAATGGTCCAATGACTAATTAGTATGTTTCACAACACACTTAATCTTCTCATATTGCTTTCATTTGCTTTTTGTCTTAGCAGTTGCAGGAATTAATCCTGTAACTGCAGTCAACAGATGGCTTCTCTTCTAATGCTGACCAACACTTAAATAAAATAAACAGTTTGTTTATAGCCTTGAACTTTATCTTCAGTATGTAAACACCAAATTCTTTCAGAGCAAGCTCTGACACTGCCAAATTTTTTAATGTGTGCATGAAAATTTTAGGGCTGAATGCAATGCAGGCCCCCTTATTATATAAATAGAAAACCATGGCCAGTGTGGTTGTGAGGTTCACAAGGTTACCTGGTTCAGCAGTTGCATAACTAGCCCTAGAATTCAGGGATCTGTACTTCCTTGTTGTTGTGTTAGGTGCTGTTGAATTGTGTCTGACTTATAGCGACCCTCATAGGGTTTTCAATGGCTGATTGTTTCGGGATTGCCTCAGGAGTGGATTGCCACATCCTTCTCCCATTTTTGTGGTGCTGGGAATTGAATTTGGGACCTCAGAGACTATAGAGTGGCACTCCACCAACTGAGCTAAATCCCATGCCTCTATACTTCCTGGATAGTCTTATTTCACTCCTTCAACTGCTTCCCCTTCCTGTTGAAGAGATGCTGGTTTTAGAGTTCCTTTTACTAATGATTTGTTTCTTATGAGACATAGAATAGTACTTACCCTATTTCTTCTCAAAAAAAAAAAAAAAAAAAGCCAAAGGAAAGCTTGAATTTCTTAGGAAAGCATTTTGATGCTTTTCATGGTTCATGGGCCCTTTGGGTTCCACAGTGAATGAAATAACTCTCTGACATATGTACATACAAATATATGTACAAATATATACATACAAATATATAGACATAAATTTTATATACAGTTTCAGGTATTCCATAGACTCCAAGTTGAAGAACTCCTGTTATATAATTTGGGCTACTCTCAAAAACATATTAACCGTTTTTTCTAGAAAGAAGTTCAATAATTTCCTCATTCTTTTGAGTGAGTACCAGTAAACATTAAGGGATTCAATAGTAATTCAGTTGACTTCTCAGATGCCTTTCAGACAGCCCATGCCTGCTGATCCCTTAGTCACCACTGACTAATATCCGCAGTGGTGACATACTCTGGAAGTTTTTAAAAATCGGTTGGGTGGTACTGAATTGGAGAGTCAGAAATCTATTAGTTCTTAGTAGAAATTTTATATCCTCTTAACATTCTTAAAATTAACAGCCCTGTTAGATGTTGTTTGAGCCCTGACAATGAAAGCGTAACCTTTCCTCATGAAAGTCTAGGCAGAGAGAAGCCTATCTTTTTGGGGCTGCCTTTTTTTGACGTCTCTAATTAAAAATAAAACAGACAGAGGAGCTACACATCACCATCCTCCCTCTCATCCCCTCCAAAGGCAAAACACATGTGCAGGAATTATGAAGTACTGTCCAGAGAAAGAAAGGCCTGAGTGCTGATCCCGTTTGGTTGTTTCTTTGGAGGTAGGAACCTCCCTTCCCTCCTGCACCTGCTTCTGCTAGCCATCACCTGTGCTCTCTACCTCTTTGAGGTGCACAGCCCTTCTTTTCTTTTGTTGGTGTTGAAAATCACTCTCAGACTATGGACCTTCCTGCTCAGAATTGAGTTTTTAGCTGACCAAGATAACCTGCTTTTCCTTATTTACAGATTTCTTTAAAATCCTATTTCTTCTGTGGAGCTTCTGGCAATAAACTAGCACTTTTTTTGTTATAACCATTTGTCTTCTCACTATCTACAATTATGTCATTTTGTGTGTCCTTCTTTCCTTCTCCCTAGAATGAAAGCTTCATGAAGGCAGGGATCTTATGATCTTATTCACAACTATATTCCTATTATCCAGGGCAGTGTCCAGTGCTAGGTACTGGTAGGTGGTCAATAAGTCTTCAAATGACATGATGAATGGCCAGTTTCCCCCTTAAACTCCTCAAGGATAAAGACTATACTTGTTTTTATTATAGCTGTGACAGGACTCATAGGCAGCAGACACAAATTTTCTTTTGTAAAGAATAGTCTTTCCCCCAAGGACATATAGAAAAATATTACCAAGTAAAAGTTAGAGAAAGCTTAGATGGGGAGGGGGAAGGGGTGAAGCATAGGGGAGGGTAAGGGGTAACCTATATGAATAATGTTCATCAAAATGCATATATGGAAATGTCACAATGAAAAGCATGTCAGAATGAATCACATTAAGGTGTACATTAAAAAATTCCAATAAAAAAAATAGTCTTTTCCCTTCTGAGAGCTCTGCTTCATGATTTTCCTCCACTTTATAACTTTCTGTGGTTTACACAGAAGCCACCCAGAACTTTTAGTGCCCTAAATAATTTGGCCAGTAGAATAAACTTTCCTTTTTTGTCAGAGTGGTTTAGAAGTTTGGTGGAAACAGTCTAATTCAAATCTGGACCCTTCTTCTTACTGACCACGTGACTCTAGAAGTTTCTGATTTTTTGTGTGACTTGATTTCCTTATCTGTAAACTGAGGCAAGCAATAGCACCTGTTTTACAGCATTATTTTGAAGATGAAATTAGTTGCTAAAGGTAAAGTATTAAGGACCACTTTAAGACATATGTGCTCAATAATGTGGGTTTGGTTCTTTGCATTAGTTATTTACAATTACTATGCAAAGCTTATTTTCATGAGGATTCTGAATAGATTTTTCTTCCTCGTTGTCTATCTAAAATAGTTTCCTCTATTTGGAGCATTTCTAAAAAACTGACCTATGTGTATGAATCTGTCTGACATATTTTGTGGAGGAAAAGATTAATAAAATGTTATTGTTATTATAAAATTATTATTATTGTTATAAAATCAAGGTTGACTACAGAGCAAGGAAGATTTTTCCTTGCAAGTTTATTTTTGTGGATTTTTAAAGATTATGTCACACAGATTTAATTATGCTTCTGTGTTTTATTTCTTTTCTTTTTCACATGATGAATCGATGAAGGCCAGATTCAAAATTTCTTTCAGAAAGACTTATTTTTAGGTCAGCCTTAAAAATAACGTAGAGGTGGGGGAAGAACAAAAAGAAAACCTTCAATTATATTCCACACCCTTAATGATTTATAGTAACCTAGACTCTAGGCATTTCTGAGGAAATTACAAATAAAATTGACTGATAGTCATCTGTGGCCTAACTCTGTCTTTTTTGGAGTTTGTTATTGCTAAAATGTTAATAATAAAAACATGATTCATTGTTTCCTAATAGTCTAAAATTTGCTTCATTTTCTATTTGGTCCTTTGTTCTTCTATTTTTAAAAGGCATTTAGGAAAAGGAAAAAATGAAACCTAAAAGAGAATCTTAAAGGAATAGACAACATAAAAGCAGTACACAGGGTGTCTGAGATTTTTCTCTTTTGTTTCTTAATTGGGCATGTGGGTGATAGGTTTGTCCATGAGGGAACTTCTTTCTGAATGAGTGTGCTATTTTCAACTTGGACATCTCTGGCCGCCTTAAGTCCAGGAAGTTACAGGCTTGGGAAGCTAGGTTCTTTTGTTGGTAATATCACTTCCATTTTAATTCTCAACCCACCAGTCCTTTCTCTTACAAAATGCTTCACTACAGTGTGGGTAGGATGAGTAATACTCTCTTACATCTTATGGATAACTCTGGAAAATCACAGAAATAAAAGGATTAGAGTGGTTTAAAAAGGACTACCAGGAACTTGGCTTGGAAGGAGTGGAGAGTTGACTTAAAAGCTAGAGCAAAAGCCACAAAAGTAAATTATTTGAATAAAGGAATAAAAAGAAACTTGGTTAGTCTGCATGCCATGTTTTGATCTTTTAGTAGTCTACCAGTGTTGTATATCATGATGTACTTTATTGAAAGGATGATGGTTGCAGAATATGACTTTGTTGCATGGTGTGGTGATGGTAGTCTCTGGTGTTTAATGTGTATAGCCTGACTTGTATGTAGTATGGAGTTCTGAGGTGGTGATTGTTGGGAACCTTTCATAAGAGAATCTTCTTTGTTCTGCTTTCTAGATTTTCACCTGACGGAAGACTAATTGTGTCATGTAGTGAGGATAAATCTATTAAAATTTGGGATACCACAAGTAAGCAGTGTGTTAATAACTTCTCAGATTCTATAGGGTAAGTCCACTCTCTACATTTTATGGGTCAGTTTGCTGTGGAGACAGTTCATTGTAACAATCTAAATAAAGGAATGACAGTAAAGAAATCATAATATTAAACCATCTTATTCTTTCTTCCTAGATTTGCAAATTTTGTGGCCTTTAACCCTAATGGTACATGCATAGCTTCAGCAGGTTCTGATCATACTGTGAAAATCTGGGATATAAGAGTGAACAAATTACTCCAGCATTATCAAGGTAACCATTCCTCCAGCAAAAAATTTCAATTATGAAATGGCTGCTGTGGGAAAAATCAGTTCTTCTTCTTGATATAGTCTGGATCTCCACATGGGGGTCAATGAGCTTGCCGTTGAGCTGGCTAGAGAATAATATAGTTAGCTCCCATCAACAGAAGTAGAGAGGAGAGTATGCTAGTTACTCTTCTCATAACTGTGGCAAAAAACCTGACAGACCAACTTAAGGCGGAAGAATAGGTAGATTTGGCTTACAATTCAGAGCATTTCAGTCCATAGTGGCAGGGAGGCATGGTGGAGAAGCTGGCAGCAGGGCCTGTGGTGGAGAACCTCACATCATGGTGGATCAGGAGCAGAGAGAACAAGTGAAACTTGAGGGACCACACAAACCCTCCAGAAGCCCACCCCCAATGACTTACTTCCACAAGGGAGGTCCTACCTTCTAAATTTCCACAGTCTCCACAAACATCACAACCACCTGGGGACCAAGCATTCAAATACATGACCTTTGGAGAACATTTTAGATTTAAACCATAACAGAGGAGGATAAAGGGACTTCAAAAATTATGTTTGGTATATAAAAAAATAATAAAATTATTGTGAGTTTTTTTCAAACTCTGGTTATCTGCCCTATGTGAGAAGTCAAGGATAGACATTAACTCTGAATTATGAATCACAAAGAGTTATTTGAGCCCAACTGATGTTGTAACTGGTACAAATCAGCTTACTGTGCCTATGCATTGAAACTAGAAGAGAAATGAGTTGGTTTTCTTGTTTTATTTTGAATTTACATTAAATCCACATTGTTAACTATCATGTGAATAATAATAGCTATCAGTGTTTTCCATGTTGCAGATACTGTTATAGCTAAATTCTTACAATATTCCTAATAGGTATCATTTGTTCCTACATTTAAAGATAAGAAAATTGGGCCCTATAGAGAGTAACTTGCTCACATAATTGTTAGAACTGACTTAGAACTGTCAGGTTGTTGTTGTTAGGTGCCATCAAGTCAAGTCCAACTCATAGCAACCCTATGTACAGCAGATCGAAACACTTGACGATTCTGTGCCAGGCAAATGATCTTATTTATGTTTAAGCCCATTGTTGCAGACACTGTGTCAATCCATCTGGTGGAGGGTTTTCCTCTTTTGCGTTGACCTGCCACTCTTCCAAACATGATGTCCTTCTCCAGGGATTGTTCTCTCCTGACTACATGTCCGAAATATGTAAGACGCAGTCTGGCCATTTTTGCTTCCAAGGAGCACTCTGGTTGTACT
>VMDO01015800.1:0-49916 GCA_007922755.1 Pedetes capensis
ACTGTGTTTTAAAAATCATGACCAACTAAGTGTGAAGTTAGAAAAATTAATATATTACATAAATAAATTAAAGGAAAATAGCAATTCTTTCCAATTAAATGTTTCTGGAAAATGTGTTTTGCTTTAGTTAAGGCAATTTTTAAAAAGCACTCATTAGATGTAGAAAAATCTAACAAAAACTATCTATTTTTTACTATCTTACAAAAGCTAGAGAAAAAAGGGCATTTCCTTTCTTTGACAAAAGATATTCAGAAAAACATATAACTTAAATTAAAACTACAAATTAGCAAAAATAGGATAGAATAAACCGTATTAATATTATTTAGCTTAAAATAGCTACCTGTGTAAACCCAGAATCATGTTGCAGTCTAAATTTTGCAGCTGATTAACAAAGCTGAATATCTGTCAAGAATCAACCATCCATTTCTTAATTGTCTGTTCTGGGTAATTTCTACAGCTCCAAAAAGTAAGCTTTTATTTAAAACTATATGCACCTACCTGAACAATCTGATTCAAAGCAGCCCTAAATAGAATCTAGTATTTGTCTCTTATAAAGGTATTCAGTGACACTATGACAATTTAAAAGAATAAAACATTGAGAATATAATTGGCTTAAATATCCAACATTGTTATGATGTCCCCTTTTTTGGTGTCAATACATTAGCTTATCTAATTTTAATCTAGATATTTTTTACTGGACAGAATGAAAATGATTCCTGAGCAAAATGGACCCAATTTTAGCTGATTACTTTATCTTTTTCTCTATGTTCCTTAATAAATGTTTATACAGCTATTTCTTCATTCTTCTGTTTTAGAATTATCTGTTGACTTCATACCATAGAAAGTAAAAACAGCTCTTTTCTCTATACTTGGTCCTACCATCCACAATTTGCATCACTCCATCCTAAATATAAAAAAGAAAAAATTCTTATCTTCTCCAGGTAGAAGGAATATGGGATTGGCTACATTAGTATCTGATGCTGAAATACTTTGTTACATAAACAATGTTTTGAGAGAAAACTGAATTGTATTATTGTGAAAATTGTTTTACAGTTATTTTCTGATACAACAGATGTGTCTTCTTTGCTAGTAGCAAGATAAGTCAGTGGCAAAAATAACTTACTAAAATTCACTAATTTGGATGAGAAATGGACACTGTCTGCTTTTCTACAAATGCCTTGTTTGGAACTAAAATATAGTAAGACACTGAGTTTCAACTGAAGAATAAAGTCAAGCACTGATAATAAATTATTTATTATGCAAAATGAAGAGAGTCTAGGCAGGTAAAGTCCCAAACTTGTCATCTATCTTCATTGTTAAGACAAAAGTGTTCATAGTCATAAACTCCTATATAAAAAAAAACTCATTTTTTCCTCCCAAATGAAATTTTCATATAATGGATTTCAAGATTATGTACACATAAAATTTCTATGTAAAAAGTACATATTATAAAACTGCAGTTGTGTAAGCTTGCCTCATCATAACCTTGTTTCCCTCAATCATCTAACTGTAAGAAAAGTAGCTGTGAAATAATCACATAGTTGGTCCAGTTTTTAATTCCATCTATGACCACAATTCTGCAGTTCCTCATATCCAACTCAGAAGAGCCAGTTGAGAAAGTATCAAGTTGTATTCTTTGGATATATAAAAGTAGCCACAAAGCCAGGAGCTATAGCACAAAGCTATAATCCCACCGAATATGGCAATTTAGCAAGACCCGGTTGCAAAATTTAAAAAGGAGGTAAAGCTCAGTGCAAGAGCGCTTGCCTAGCATGAAAGAGGCCCTGTGTTCAACCTCCAGTAAAGAGGGGAAAAAAAAAGACCCCCTCGTCCTAATAATTTCAAGTTTATAGGATCTTGAATCAGAGTTTAAGGAACTCAAGGTTTTTTAAAAAACTGTATCTTACAAAGCAATAGTGTTCACATATATAGCTAACTTCTTAAAACCAATATTTAAACTCTAAATAACCTCTAAAATTAGATTCTAATTTCTAACACTTAAAATATCAGCTGGAAATAATCCTTTCTAATCCCCAAATGGGAGAAGGATTTGACAATCTACTCCTGAAGCAATCAGCCATAGAAGACCCTATGAGGGTTGCTATTAGTCGGACCCAACTCAAGGGGACCTAACAACAACAATCCCCAAATAGATGTCAAAAGTAAAAAAAAGTCTGAATTATTACAAGTAAACTAAAATTAGGCAATAACATTAATGTTAACCAAAAATCAACATGTATTATGTTGCTGCTGCTGTTGTTAGGTGCCATTGAGTTAGATCCAACTCATAGCAACCCTAGGTACAATGGAATGAAACATTCCCTGCTATTCATACGGTTTTCAATGGCTGATTGTGTTTCAAGATTGCTTCAGGAGTGGATTGCCATGTCCTCCCATTTTTGTGGTCCTAGGGATCAAACCCAGGGCCTCAGAGAGTGCAGAGTAGCACTCTACCAAGGGAGCTAAACCCCAGCCCACATGTATTATGGAATACCATATATACCCACCAAACACTTATGTACAGAGATGTGGCTGGAATGGCTTTTCACATTTGTATTAGTTTAATAGCATTATGAGACCTAAGACACAGGAAAAACACTTTAACCAAAAATTGAATAGTTTATGTTTCTCAACTGCATTTGCTACCTACAAAAAATTTTACTTTGTAATAAAGCAATAGTTTAAAGTAAAGATTCATGGAAGAAACATTTTGTAGATGTAATTTCTCAACCCACTGACAGACTGTGTAAAAACCACAAGACATTTATAGTTCTTCAGATATCTGACCATGAATGCTTGATTAATGCGCAATATGTTCAAAACAAAATGTTTAATAAAAGAAAATCAACAAAGAATTATTAGCAGTGAAAGTGGAATGGTTATATAACATCAAAGACCAGTAACAGACCAGTGTAAGTGAAGCATTATTTCAAAATTATTGTGATTATCTACTAAGCCTTTCTTCACACATGGCAGTTCTGCACAAAGTCCAGTTACAGAAGTGATTGGAATATGTTCTAAAATTAATATAAGAAAAAAGCACTCTATGTGAAAATATAATGAGACTCATTATTCTGGAGGCTAATTAAAACAAAATTACCAAAAAAGGAAGTAAAAAAATAAAAAGGTACACCATAACAATCAACTTTAGATATGCAAAATAAATATGCAGGAAGATTCATTTATATACAAAGGCTTACAAAGCAAGTTACCATCCTGAGATTTCATATATTTATTTATTTTGTCCTTTAGTATATTAATAACCAACCTTAAAGGATTCAAACTACACCATTCACTTCAGTGTATGGAGGGTAGGTGGGGGGAGTGGTTGGAGGTGGATTTCTCTTTTCCAATTTTAAGGCTTTGGTCACATGGTTAAAGCAAGGCAGGAGGAGAGGTTAAGGTAAATCTTACTCCTCTCTAGCCAAAATGTTTGGACATGGAGGGAGGCAAGTAAAAAACAAAACAAACAACAAAAAAAGATGGATCCCAAAGGTAGATGTGTTGGTTAACTGAGAGTAACAACAAAAGTGATATTTCTCAAGAAACCATCTCTTTGGCTGTCCCTGGCACCACATGGAGTGTGGCCTTACCAATATGGCCATACCATGTGGTCAGGACCAGCCCCTGTGGCTTACCCCTCCCAAGATGCCCTTGGTTCCTATGTGATGCTATGTGATTCCCATGATGTTGGAAGCCATTAGGCCCTCCACCGGCTAAAACAGAGGTGACAGCAGAGAGGACTGTGGGGAGGCTGAGTCAGCAGAAAGCAAATGAATGGCTGATGTTTGCTAGAGCATTTTCAAAGAGGAGAGAATGGATCTAGAGTGTACTGGCTACTCTTCAACATGGGTGGCCAGGAGAACACTAAGTGAACAGGCAAAAGAGGGATTCACAATGGATAGCAGAAGAGCCGAAAGGCATTATGTTGTAAGATCCTAACTTTTCCTCCTCACTGTGGGGTGATGTCAAGCCATATTCGTCCTCTGATACACATGAATCCTACCTAAAGACCTTAGTGGGTGGCTGTCTTATTCCTAGACTGGGTGGGGCAAAGAACAAACATTTACTTCTCATAGTTCTGGAAGCTGGAGAGTTAGATGAGGGTGGCAGGAAAGCACCTTCTTGTATCCTCACATGGCAGGGAGAGAGGAAGGAGAACAAGCTCTCTCCTGTCTCTTCTCATATGGGCACCAACCCATAAAAACTCTACCCTCATGATCTAATTACCTCCCAAAGACCCTATCTCCAAATACTGGCACAGAGATTAAGGTTGAATGAACATGGAATGACTAGGGGTGTAGACATCCAGTCCATAGCAGGGGCCAAGCATTTTTATTCAAAAGAGGCTGTATGCTAAGGATCTATTTTAAATATCAGATAAAATTAAAGCTGAAAACAAACAAGTTACCTAGTTAAAATAATTGTCCTTGAACCACTGTAGATGATTAAATCAGCCATAGGTAAAGAGCTACATAGTGTACGTCGTAAGTGCAATGTGAGTAAGCTCACCATCCAAGCAATTAAAAAGTTAGAAGAAATATATAAGTTAACAACTATCTGTATATGTTTGCATTATATACCAAATACACATACATGATCACACGCACACACATAAACCTATGTAAAATTTTTCCATGCCACTAAACACAAAAATGAAAGCAATGAGGGCTACACCCTAAAAGAAAAGGTAAGATGTTTAAAATCATTTCTCAAATTGACAAAGTTATTATTCTTATTGAAGTATAACACAAAAAATTTTTTTGAAAATTTACTTTAAATGACTTAAGAGTTTGTTCACTTGACTATTTTCTGTTGAAAGGCAAACAGTATGTTTCCTCCTATGATTATGCAAAGAGACTAAATCCTTCTGCTTCTACAAACAAAGTAAGAAAGGCAAGAAAAGCAGTGAGCTTTTAAGGAATTATCTGTATTACCCATACTGTCATCAATTCTGGGAAACATTTTGCCACACTTCTTCCACCTTGTCTGACCAAATAGCTCAGCTTATATTTCATTAAATATACTGTTTTCTTCATGCTTTTGCTAATTTCAATTTTTTTCCCATTAATCACCTAGTTAGCCTAATGTTTCTGGGGATTAAATACTAACTGGACATTGCAAAATCACATCTGATTGCACACATCCATAAATTATAGTTAACTTAAGATCTTTCATGGAGATCCTGTTCATACTTTCCAGGAATCAAATGAAAATTAACTATTATTTTCTCTATATTAAAGTATATGATGTAACAAATAGAACTTTCATAACTATTATTTCTTTATATATAACTATACAACATAATAATCAGAGCTCTATAATTTATAGAAATACATAGATACAAAATTGAAAAAAAAAAAAACTCCCAACTTTTTTATTTCATTTGCCATTACAGGATTAAATGTACTTCGTGTATCTTACACCAAAAATACTATCTGTTTCTTTAGAGTATGAAAATAGGACCACAAAGAAATTAAGCATTAAAACTAATGTTGTTTCTGAAGCAATACATATAAAAATTAAATTTTAGAATGTAGCTATAATTATCACCTTTTTTTGAACTTTGAACATCCCATGCTTTTATCATTTGAATTCTATGATGATGAAAAACATCAAACATGTAACGGTTCTTTTTGCAAAACCTGAAGAAATACTAGAAAAATTCTCCAGTTAAATTACAATAAAAATACAAAACAATAAAGCTTCCTTTCTCGACAGCCACCTATTATGTTTAACAGGCTTAAAATAAAATGTGTCAAAGAGCAAGAGTAAGTTATCTAAGATGTCAAGTGCATAGGGTCAAAGGCACAATTTTATTAGGTCAAAGGTGATATAAATAAAATCTTATATGGAAAAGAAGAAGGGTCACAGACAAGGTGTATATAATATAAAGACATCACAGATGACAAGTAATAACTTTAAGTACAACAAGTATGTTTACTATAGATACCTTCGCTGATTAAAAAAGAAACTTCCATGTGAGTAATATAAAATAGCCTTTCTATATTACATAAGTCATATGCTATATTGCCCCCTTGTTTTCAGGAAGAAGGGGCTTTCACCAAGAATAACTACATAAATTAAGAACTTTAAGAAAATTTAATTCCTTTGAAGTGAAATAGTTCATGAAATGAACAAATCAATCAAATCTCAAACTACAATGACTAAATATCAGATCACGATGATAACTACAAAATTAGATTATTGCACATTATTCTTTCAAGGTACCTAAGTCTAACATTCCTTTGTTTTCACCTTTTCTCATTGAAATAAGAACAAATCTTTCAGTTAAAATGTCAGATCAGTAGCAATCTCTATGAGATGTTATGAAACAGAAGAAGCAGAATAGCCAAGAATAGACTTTATGCTGAGCTGAGGAAAGCACCAAAAATACAGAGATTGCAAGGGAGGTAACAGGATAATCTCAGTGCACAGACTACCCAGTGAGAAGGAGCGAATGGCATTGGCCTCAAACACAAGGTGTCCCATGCCCTGGCAAGGGAAGAGAAGCTCCAATTGCAAGTTAAATCAGACGTCCCCATCTTGCATAACTGGCAGTAAACAGGGACTAACCACCAAACGGGGATTCTAAAAACCCAGTGCCACAGAATCTGGAATGGGTCAGATGCACAAGTAATTGTGGGACTGTGAGATAACCAGAGCACTTTCACTTTCACTTGCCATCCCAATTGGCAGCAGAGTATGGGAAAGTAGTGCCCAGGAGGGCCCTGGAGCCATGCAATTCTCAATTAAAGTAAACAACCTAGCATGCAGCAGAACCAGCCAGACAAGGCAGGGTCAGGCACCACAGACACACACTCTTCTCAATCACCCCAACCACATTTCTGACTCTGAGCCTCAAGACTAGAGACAATGCATCCAGCAGATTGGCCGGAGTTGGTATGGGGAGAAACAAACACACATACAGACCAATTGTAGGACAGACCCCAGGGGCCCAAGAAGTACAGTGGGCAAGGGACTCCAATGGTCTCTAAAAGAGAAGAGCCCAAGGAAAGACTGCCCCACATGTGTATTAAGGGGCTAGAAGAGTGTACCTATATCTTGTGAACTGGTCTTTTGCACAAGTGGGAACAATGTTGATGACTGCTATTCAACAACACCCAGCTGGCAGGCAGGACTTATTAGGAAAGTTGTGTGACAGACACTTAGACAAAACCATTTTTTTTTTTTGTCTTCCTTGTTTTCTTTAAAGTTCAACTTTTCTCTATTATTTTCACCCTTCTAAATTTCAATCATCTTCTTTTCTTCTAGGTTATCCACACTATTTTATGATAAAACTTGTCACGTTAGTTGAACCCAAATTTAGTTGTTAAAAAAAAGGACAAGGGGGGAGGAAAACTCTTATATTTCTAGTGTTGTACCTCTTGCAATGTTTGTATAACTCTATATATTTTCTTATACAGTATACAGGCTGATGTATATTTTTGCTGGCTATTATTGTACCCACTCTCCAACACTCTCCTTTTTACCTGTTCTTTTACCCTATACCTACCCAATCTCAAACTTACTTTCTCTTCCTCCTACTTCCATCCCTGACTTTCACCCTCTTGCTACAGATCAAACATTCAAACCTACTCTAAACATAGCATATGACTTATGTGATATATAAAGACTTTAGTCAGGTAATTTCTTAAGTATCAGCTTGCTACAAATCAAGTTAAGTGTAGTTATAAATTTGGTTTTGGTCAGAATTGTTACTATTACAACAGATTGTTTTGCTCTTTCCAAGTGATACGGAGGACCAAGCCTCCAAGAGAAGATTGCTCACTAAGAAGATCCCCAAATAAACAAGGAAGATGTAGTCAACCTAACAGATGGGAACATCTCAAAACAGAAACACATGGAACATGAAAAAGTATGGTGGCAGGTCTTTTCCAAATGGTCATAATTCCTCTGTAACTATAATCAAAGAAAGTGAAATGCTTGACTTGCCAAAGAATTCAAAAGTCTACTTATAAAAATGGTAAGTGATCTCAAAGAAAGCACAAGCAGATGAATGCAATCTAGGCACTTGACAAAAAAGTATCTAGCTCAGAAGAAAATTCAGTAAAGAAATTGAAATCTTGAAAAAATTAAGCAGAAATGCTGGAAATTAAAAACATAATTAGTGAAATAAAAAATCACAGTAGAAAGTAACATCAGTAGACTGGACCAATCAGAAGAAAGAATATCAGAGTCAGGGGACAAGGTCAAAGAACTAATATACTCAGACACCATTCAGGGGAAAAAAAATAAGGAATACAACCACAACTTCCAAGACATATGGGAGAAAAGTAGGGGATATAACCTAAGACTCCATGGTGTACAAGAAGTAGCCAATATTAAAACTAAAAGCATAGAAAATCTATTAAATTAACTAATAGCAGAAAATTATCCAAACCTAAGGGAAGAAACAGCCAAACAACAGAGGCATCCAGAACTCAAAATAAACTAGAACAGATGCACTCCATGTCATGTTAGAGTTGGAATGCTAAAACTATAAAGCAGAGAAATAGGTTTAAAGGCTACAAGAGAAAAATGCCAGCATACATACAAAGGTAAACCTATCAGAATCACATCAAGCTTCTCATCAGTAACCCTAAAAGCCAGGAAAGCATAGAATGACACATTTCAAGCACTGAAAGCAAATAACTGAGAACCAAAAATACTATAACCAGCAAAGTTATCCTTTAAAGAAGATGGAAAAATAAAGATATTCCAAGATAAACACAAACTTAATTCATGAACACCAAATCACCATTGTGGAAGATACTTAAAAAAGAGTCCTAAACACAAGAAAAGAGACTCAAACACGAGAGTACAGACATGAATAACTTCAAAGTGAGAAGCACATGAGCAAAGAAAAACTAAGAAAGAAACAAGGATAGGTAACTCAATAAATCAGCAAACACTTATTGTAAACAGGGGAGAAAGAAAAAAATCAATCAACACACAAACCAACTAGAAAAACAACCAACAGATTTACACAAAACAGCAAGCTCTGTTCAGTAATAACCCTAAACACCAATGGCCTAAACTCTATTAAGAGATTCAGATTAGTCTATCAGATAAGAAAGAAGATCCAACAATTCACTGCCTTATATAGACACACTTCATTTGAAAGGATAGACAGAGAGTGAAAATAAGTGGTTGGAAAACAACTTACCAAGTACAGAGAAGCCACAAAAGAAGCTAATACTGAAATTTGACAAAGATGACTTCAGCCCTAAACTAATCAGAAGGGACAAAGAAGGTCACTACATATTAATAAAAGAACAATCAACCAAGAAGACATAACGATTTTAAACATTGATGAACTGAACATTGGAGCACCTATTTTCATAAAACAAATAGTACTAGCCATAAAGGAACACACAGGCTCATATACAGTAATAGTGGGGGACTTCAATACCCCAGTCTTGACAACTGACAGATCATCTAAACAAAAAATCAACAAAGAAACCATAGACTTAAATAATACCATAGACCAAGTGGATCTAACGGACATCTTTAGAATATTTCATCCATAACATAAAGAATATACATTCTTTACAATACCACATGGGATGTCTTCTAAAATAGACGCCCCCCCTTTTAGCTCACAAAATCACCCTCAATAAATATAAAAAAATAGAAACCATTCCTTGTATCTTCACAGATGATAATGGAACTAAAGTAGAAATCTACAGCAAGAATAACTACAAAAATGTCACTAACACATGGAAATTGAGCAACACATTTTTGAACAATCAATAAGTCACTGAAAAAATCAGAGAGAAAAAGTTTTAAATTCCTAGAATCAAATGAAGATGAAAACACAACCAACTAGAATCTTTGGGATACAGCAAATGTAGTTCTATAAGGGAAATTTAGAGGTATGAGTGGCTACATCAAAAAATCAGAGAAAGCTCAAATACATAAAATTAATGATGCAGCTTAGGGCATTAGGAAAACAATAAGCCAATCCCAAAACTAAATAATAAAGATTATGACAGAAATCAATGAAATGGAAATTAAAACAGCAGAAAGAATCAATGAAATTAAGATTTGGTTCTTTGAAAAGATAAACAAGAGCAACAAACTCTTAGCCAAACTAACTGAAAAAAGAAACAAAATCTAAATTAGTAAAATTAGAGACAAAAAAGAGGTCATTATAATAGGTATCAATAAAATACAGAGAATCATAAGGGACTACTTTGAGAACCTACACTCCAAAAAAATCAAAGTGCAGAAGAAATATATAAATTCCTTAACACATATGACCTGTCAACATTAAACCCAGAGGATATAAATAATTTAAACAGTATTATAAGAGTAACAAAATTGAGGCAGTAATAAAGAACCTTCCAACAAGGAAAAGCCCAGAACCTGACAGGATCACACTTAAAATTTTATCCAAAATTTAAAGAAGAACTGATAGTTACCCTCCTCAAACTATTCCATAAAATACAAAGGAAAGGAACACTTCCAAATTCATTCTATGAAGCCAGTATCACCCTGTTACCAAAATCAGATGAGGATATAACCAAAAAAAAAAAAAAAAGAAACAAAGAAAAGAAAAAAGAAAAAGAAAACAATAGACCAATTTCTCTGATGAACACAGATGCAAAAATCCTTGATAAAATACTTGCAAACCAAATACAGCAATTCATTAAAAAGGTCATTTCACATAATCAAGGCTGGGACAACATAAGCAAATCAATACATGTAATACAACACTTCAATAGACTCAGAAATCACATGATCATCTCAATAGATAAAAAGATCAGAAAAGGCTTTTGACAAAGTTCATCATCCCTGCATAATAAAAATCCTGAAGAAATAGGGAACAGAAAGAACATACCTCAGTACAATTAAGGCTATATATGACAAACCTATAGCCAACATTATATTACATGGGGGAAAAACTGATAGCATTTCCTTTAAAACCTGGAACAAGAAAATGGTGTCGCTCTCTTCACTCTTATTCACCATAGTAACTGAAGTTATTTCCAGAACAATAAGGCAAGAGAAAGAGAGAAAAGGCATGCATAGAGGGAACAAAGAAGTCAAATATCCCTATTTTCAAATGGCAAGATCCCACAATTAAATGCCCTAAAGACTCTACCAGAAAACTTAGAACTAATAAGTTACTTTAGCAAAATAGCAGGATACAAAATCAATACTCAAAAATCAGTAGCATACCTGTGTACTATTAAACATGATGAGAAAGAAATCAAAACAACAATCTCATTCATAGCAGCCTCTAAAAATAAAAGTATCTAGGCATCAATGTAACCAAGGAACCTGGGTTGCTCAGTTGGTAGAGTGTTTGTTCTATGCACTCTGAGGCCCTGGGTTCAATCCCTAGCACCATAAAAATGGGAGAAGGAACTGGCATCCCCCTTCCAAAACAATCAGGAAAACAATCAGCCACTGGAAACCCTATGAATAGCAAAGAAGAACTGACTGCCAGGCCTGGCACAGTGTCGGGTAGTATTTCATTCTGTTGTAAAAGGGACATTGTCAGTTGGACTTGACTCAATGGCACCTAACAACAAATATATATAAAATGTGTGTGTGTGTGTGTGTGTATGTGTGTGTGTGTGTGTGTGTGTGTGTGTGTGTGTGTGTGTGTGTAAAATTGTATATAGCTAAGTTTGGAAAACACAAGGGGATCTACCTGGGGTTAGGAGGGAAGAGGAGGAGGTTAGTGGGAAAGGGAGAGAGACGGGGCAAGTGGGGGCAGATTCAGAAGAGGACTTGGACATCATTGCTGATGTCAGATGGATATTAGTTGAAAGCAGAGAATACCAGAAAGATGTCTGTCTATGTTTTATTGACTATTCAAAGGTATTTGACTGTGTGGATCATAACAAATTATGGATAACACTGCAAAGCTGAGTGCTCCTTGGAGCAAGGATGGCTAGACTGTGTCTTATGTATTCTGTTAGAAGGGACCAATCACTGGAGAAAGACATCATGTTTAGGAGAGTGGCACGTCAATGGAAAAAAAAGAAAACCCTTCACTAGATGGAATGACAGTGCAACAATGAGCTTAAACAAAAGTAAGATCATGTGCCTGACACAGAATTAGAGAGTGTTTTGTTCTGTTGTACATAGGGTCACTATGAGTCAGATCTGACTTGATGGCATCTAACAACAACAATTAGAAATAATGTTTATAAATGGAAATTTCCTTTATAATAGGATTTATTACCTTACACCTGAGGCAGTAATCACTATAAAGCAAATTCTTCCATTTCTAAAATCGTATTTTTTAGGATGTTTTCAAGTGGAGTATATATACAGGTGGCCCTAGTACTAAACAGCAAACTCAAATAGAACATAAGGATATTCTCAAAAGATTTAAGTAAAAAAAAAAATCCATATCATTCTCTCTTAAAATATTCATACAATTCTAGCAAAAGACAAAACATTATTTTAAATAAACTAAGGTGATAATTAGTTCCATTTCACTTATAGTAAATGTACTTATAATTTACAAAGGAGAAATTTAGAGGCATATTCCAATTATATCTTCAGGCCATTGTGTATAACCTTTCAGTTCAATTCACACTTTTTGTAAACCTTAACAATGTGGCAAGATTGTCAAATATTAATATATTAGGAAATCAACACTGGAGACTTTTACTTCCAGCCACAGGGAACTGGTTTGTACTGTACTGATCTTCCAACTCCAAAAGTTGTACGAAATACAAAAAGCAATACTTGAAAGCCTAAAGGAACAGCCAACACAGCCAAGGCTTGAGAGACTATGATCCCTAAAAGAACAGAAGGTTTGAAGTGAGCTCCAAATTCACCCTGGAATTTTCTTTAAGAGGATATACCAGTTTTTTTGCTTGGAAGACAGTGCAAGCTGAAAGTGGCAGTCTTAGTGAGCTGAGGTGACAAAATTTGGAGTTTAACACAGTAAAAGTAGTTAGAATTTGACAGGAAAATTCCTCAAAGGAAGAAATCAGGAAGTGAGCTGAAATAATAGCTTACGATTTCCCCTCAAGTATTTGTCATTTCCACAAACCCATAAGAAAATAGCAGCTTCACTCCTCCTGCCCAAATAAATCTATTAAGAAACCAACCAACCCATAATTACTCATTTCCTGACACTATTCATCCCAGAGGAAAGCCTCCTCTCCTAGGATTTTCCTCCAAATGCTCTAACAAGTCCTTTCTAATTCCTTCTTATGGAGAAGTTCCACAATTCACCAACGTGTATTTTCCCTTTTTTTAACAAGTCAATATGTCCAAGTAGGTTTTTAATGGTCTCTGCCTGCTAAAAATCTAAGAAAATAATTAACTATACCTTCACATAAACGAGTATCACAGACTTAAGAATGAGTGAAAGAAGTTAGGCATAGAGTACACACTATGTGATACCACTTATATGATGTTCAAGAACAAAAAGGACTAAGTGATGGTACTAGAGTCAGAATAGTTATGAATAGTTACCTTTTAGGAACATTATTGGGAGGGGGCAAAAGGGAAATTGCTGGGGTATGAGAAATGATTTATATCTTCAGCTAGTAATGTGGTATCACTTTATACATACGTAAAAACTCAGCTACACAGGTGAGACTTGTATACTTTACTAATGTACGATATACCTCAACAAAAAGATTGCTTCTACACACAAGTACTGCCCTCAAAAAAACCACAATACACTTTCCTGGTCATGTTAAAAGAGGCTTGACAAACATGAGTTTCCCACTCCTGAGTGGCTTTAGAAATTTTCTATAATAAATACAACAAACATACATAGGTTATCATGCTATATCATCTTAGTCTCAATAATAGTTGAATGACAAATATTTATAAACATATTTACACAAATGTAAATTTCATGTAAATAGTAATTATAAGTGAACAAATCATGCATTTCCAAAAATTTATGTGGTTTACTCATCCAAAATTATCCATTTATATGAAATATACATTATTTATTTTCTAAGAAATTTGGTACATCATTAATTCTTGTCTTGCATATTTAAAATATCAAATTACTATATTTTTCTTTAAAATATAGCATTTTTTGTTTCTATAGTTAGTTTGTATACTGAGATAATGACCATTTTCACACTATATTGTAGTAGTTATTAAGCACTAAATATGCTTTTAAATAATCGCAGAAATACATATAAATAAAGAATTCTTTATAATAAAAGAGCACAACGTAGGTCCTTGATAAATAACTGAAAATAAACTAGACGTAAAGCTTACCACTTCTTCATCTGAAAGTTCACGCCCCTGGATACTGCTATTTTCTCTCACAGCTTGCTGATGTTTTTTCCCCTTAATGTGGCTAAAGAGATATACCTCAGAAGAGATCTAAAAGCATAAAATCAAAGCAATGTAATCAATATTGTGTCCAGTTTTAAATATTAAACATTCAATCCAGTGAACTACAAACAAATGAGAGCACCACTGCATTGATATTTTAGATTTAAAATGTTTTCCCTAGAACGTAATTCTGAGAATCCTCTAGAAGACACATGATCAAAAAAGGCATGCATACCTGACAGCCAACATCACTGGAAATCATTTCCTCTAAGTTTGAAGGTTCATGTCTCAGCACTAAAAATGTTGCTTTTGGTTTTTGGTTTCAATATCCAAAAATATTGAGTTTGGTTATCATTATCAGATAAGCATTCATTTTAGTAACAACTCCATGCTTTGGCACCGTGCACTGTTATTTGTAAATGTTTTTTCATTTGTACTGCTTATTTTTCATTCAAAAGGCACTCACCAGAAGTCTTAGCTGTGGTTTAAAAAGACTGAACAAATATATTTCGATGGATTCATAAAGTTTAGTCATAAACCATACCACCACAGTATTATCATTGATAATGATCACCCACCAGAACATTGCAGAGAGAACATTGCTTCTTTCTTTCATAAGGGGTCAGTTTGGGGGCATAATCAGTGTTTGCATGTCGCCCACTGCTTAACTCAGCGGCTTTTTCTTTCCTTTGTTCAATCTGTTCCATGTGCCTTCGAATACTTTCATCATGCTGCAGATGAAAGCAAAGTGTGAGAAATTTAAAAAGTATTCAAATTATACTAATAACATGAAAAAAGAGTATTTCCACTAAAGCTTCTAAAATATAAGAGAATATCTTAGCTTGATGTTAACTTGCACATTGAAGACAAAGGTTTACATAAAGTCCTCTAGTATGTCTCACATGAACAATAATTTTTCCATGAGATATTAATAGGTGTTCTATGGGAGAGGTTCCATTGTCAAGCAAGTCTAGAACACACCCAGTTAAGGCTGAACAGCCTTTTAACATGGAACACTGCAGAGCTTTTAGCCATGTCACTGTGCTCTATGTGTCAATAAGCCCAGTTAATAGAAGGCAGCAATTTTTTTTGCCCAGTACACACTTTTGAGAAACATTTCCTGGACCACACTGGGAAATGCTGACCCACAGGTAAGCTCATGTTTAGCCATATAGCAGACAAGGCTCATTTTGACACAGACCTCTATCTACCCCTGTTCCATTTCTAGTTATTCTTCATCTCCAGTGACTATCCTAGGAAAATTTTTAAAAACTATTTCAGACTTATGCCCTTGTGCTCACGCTATGTCATATGGCTAGAATGTATCCCACTCAACTACATATTTTCCCACCCACTCAACTTATCCTTTCAAGATCCAGTTCAGGAGTTATTACCTAAAATTATTTCTCTGACTTCTGACACCACTTATCTTAGACTAAGGGTCTTTTCTGTGTTTCCATAGCATTCCACATACATCTTTATCTATATGAAAGTTACCTGCTTAGCATCTGAATCTCACACCAGATTTCAGTCTTATCTTACTCATTCATAAATATCTGCTACATTAAATTTGAACGAATGATAAAATTCTAGGAACATAAAAACAGAAAAAATGGTCTTTTATCTTAAGGTTACTGTCCCTATGAAGAGCTAATATATAAATAACTTCTAGACAATGTGAAACATTCGTACAGCAGAGACTGCCCATATGTAATGATGGCAAACATTTTCTTAAAAGTATCACCTTATCATAATCTTCTAAGAAAGAATTGTGCAATTCATAAGCACTGAAATCAAGTGAAACAGAATATAAAAACATCTTCCACTTTATCTCTAAATGATTAAGATACATGAATATCAGAAGTCTAGCAATAAGGCCTTCAGCCATTGATGAATTGCTTAATAAAAACAGGAAATGTTGAAAATCTTTAACTTTTTCCACAATGGCTCTTTCTACAATATCAAAATCAACTCAGTTTCCAGATAGCTAAGTTAGAAACAGTCATAGCTCAATCATATAGATTAGTTGTGTAAAGAGTAAAAATACAAATTAATTCAATTTTTTATCCTAAAGATAAAATTTTAATATCATTCTCCACTGTAAGCTCTAAAATTTGAAAACAAAACTCTACAATGCCTCTACCTTGAGCTGAATTTTCTTCTGTAGTTCTTCCATAGCTTCTTGTTGAGCAGCTGTGAGTGCTGCCAGTCGTTCTTCCCGGTCTCTATCAGAAAGACAGTCAAAAGCGTAAACTCAACTACTTGGAGGACAAATCTACTGAGGTCTTAAAAATACAATTAGTACACACTGGGTTATATATTTTAAAGGGATATTACCTTTAAAATTTTTTTGAGTGGTTACTACATCTCAGGTATATTATGCTTTAAATATTTGGGAAATAATAGAGGGTTTTTGTTTACTGATGCTGGGCCAACACAAACTACTAGTCATAAAAATGTGTTTCTGGACCCCAGCATGGATTTAAATATTAGCTCTGGGCCTGTCATTTAAATATAGTACGTCAAAAACATACATTTATCTTGGTTCCCTTGCAAAATCCTATTAAAACCACAAGAAAAGAATATAAAAGGCGTAAACTCACAAAGAAAGAAAATAGGAGAGGATATCACAAACGATGGAACATCAATATTTCAGAAACTGAAAAGCAAACCTGAGAAAGTTGAAATCTAAGCTTTCAGGGAGAAACTAATAAGGAAGGTAATTCTATCAACAAAGTCCCATAAAAGCTCCGAAACTGGAGAAACTACTTATGAAGGAAGAGATAAAAGCTGGGGATGAAAACAGACAGACTGGTAAAGTCTGAAAACACACAGTGACTCTCCTCTCAACTCTGGCAAATGGCTGGGAAACAACTCCCAGAGGGGCTGAACAGGCAAGACCCTGCCTTTAATTCAGCAGGCAAGGCAGAAGTGAGATAATAAGTTGAAGACAGGGAGTGTGGTGTCGCACGCCTATAATCCACCAACTCAGGAGGTGGAGACAGGAGGATCACAAGTTCAAGGCTAGAGGCAGCCTGCGCAATTTAGCAAGACCTCTTCTTGAGATTAAAAAATGTGAAAAACAGGCTGAGGGTGTAGCTCGGGAGTGGAGCACTTGCAAAAGTATGCATAAGGCCCAAGGTTCAACCTCCCAGTACCACAGAAAAATAAATAAATAAAAGCAAAAATAAAAAAGGCAAGTTTAAGTGAAAGTCTACATACTGAAATGGTTGCATTCTTTCCCTTTCCAAGTCATATAGCATTGGCAGCCAAATTTATATATCATTCTCCCAGGACTACTATGAAGAATTCCACTCTTAGGGTAGCCTAAGAGAAAAGGTCAACAAAAAGACATTTGAGGGACCTCCAAACAACTGGTGGTGCACCATGGATCACTGGAATGATTCTTATTATTCAGTAAGTCCCATTCATAAAGTCAGAGCCCTGAAAAAGATTCTGAATGTCTCATTCTCTATTTTTTTCTTTTTTTGGACGGGTGGGGGGATTACTGGGTAGCTGAACACATGCTTTCCAAGTGCTCTAACACTGAGCTGCACCTCCAGTCTATTTGTTACTTTTTATTTTGAGACAGGGTTTTACTAAATTATACAGGCTGCATCTGGCCTCGAACTTGCGATCCTTCTGCCTCTGTCTCCCAAGTCTCTGGGATTACCAGAGTGAGCCGCTATGCCTTGCTGAATGTCTCATTCTTAAAAAGAACAGACACAAAGAAAAAAAGATTGAGAAAAAACAACAAAACAAAAGATAGACAGCCAATGATCACCAGATATTTGAAGAAAACTTCTAATGTGAATATAGAGAACAAAACCAAAATACAAAAGAGATGCAAAAGAAAGAGAAAAATGTATGCAGAAGAAACTTTTAAAACAATTATAATTAATGTCCTGATGGGTATTAGAGGTGGTGTTGCACTCATGAAACTAGAACAGAATGGCATTTATAATAATAGAATAATCAGAGGAAAAGCATTTATAAGTTTAATATATAAAAGAGAAACATTTTAAAATCAGCATAAAATATGAAATATAAGACTGAGAAAGTCTTCTACAAAATAGAATGAAAATTCACAGAAGCTGAAAATAGTGAATGGATAAGAAAATTAAGAGACTGAAGTCAGGATGTCGAACTGCTAAAATAAATTCAAAAAATGTAAACATAGTAGAGAAAAATGAGGTGAAAGAAATAAATTTTTTAAAATCAAAAGTATTTCACAGAACCAATGGGCATGAGTTTCTAGACTGAAAGGACCCACCATCATAACACACAGAAACCCAAAACACTTGGAGTAGGTATTTATGAAGGTGCAGGAGCCATAAAAATAGACTTCTCCACAGCAGCACTTGAAACTAGAAACGAAACAATGCCTTGAAAATTCTGAGAAGAAATGATATTCAATCAAGAATTCTAAGCCTAATCAAGTAGGAAATAGAGTAAGACACTTTAATAAGACTATTTGCACTACCTCAAAAAATATAGCTCATGGGTGGTTTCTCTGCAAGCTACTTAAGAATAACCTGCAGAAAAATGAAAGAGTGTATGTAGAAAAGGTAAGAAATGGAAAACCAGAGGAGATGGGTGAAAAGAAGTTCTAGGATAACAATACTCCACCAGGCCTAAACAACCACCATCTAAGACTGAAGCCAAAGGAATGAACAATACAGAAGGATGTCTCTAAAAAGAAAACGGAACTAAGAGAATTACTAATATGGTTAAATATGTCCAGAATTTCTTAGTTCTCCTTGAATGTTTGGGAATGATTCAGTGATGTGCATTGGAAACCAAAATAAGGCAACCATTCATTTAGAGACATCAAAAGGCTACACAGTAAAGGAAAATGTAATCATATTATACTAAGTAGTTCAGTTGAAAGAGTTGCTGAGTATGGGTTTAATGAAATCAAAGATGAAGGAACAGGAATTTGAAATCAAAGGGAGCATGTAAGAGAATAAATAAATTTCTTTTCTTTAGACATTACCTAGTTTCGGGTATTCTGCTATAGTAATGAGAACCTGACTGGCACATTAAGAAAAAACAAAAACCCTCTTCAGAATAGTTCCAAATAATTTATGTAGGAACCTCTTCTCTCAAGGAGGAGAATAACACCCCATCTCTTAGGTTTGATTTATGTTCTCAGCATCCTGACTTGAATGGATAGTAAAAAGAAGTTGTAGAGCTGGGGGTGTAGCTCAGTGGTAGACTGCATTCCTGGCATGCTCAAGTCCCTGGGTTCAATCCTTAGTACCACAAAAAAGAGGGCTAGGAAAAGGGGAGGGAGAAAAATTTTAAAAGTAATTAAATAGTGGAGAAACTTGGCAAATACTACCTCAGCTAGGTAATCAAAGTTAACAATATCAAAGATAAGTCAAATTTATAGTATGAACCTGTGGTATGGTAAGAATGGTACTTTGCTTCTTCAGTCTTCCTCTCAAAAACACCATAACCCCAATCTAACCATAAGAAAAATATCAGACAAATCTTAAGGAACATTCTGTAAAATACCTGACTGATTACTCTTTAAAACTGTCAAGTCATCAAAACCATAGAAAGCTTGAGGAACTGTTGTAACCAGAGGAGTCTAAAGTGAACTGTCATTAAATATCTAAAAAATAACAACCAAACACTTCCCAAATTCAATAAGAAAAAAAATCCATTAATGTATTGAGTAGGATACACATGAAGGGAGCCCCAGATAAATCATGTCCAAACTGCTAAAAAGACAAAGAAAATGAGTGTCTTGAAAGTAGGAAGAGAAAACAAATGACCACATGCAGGCAAGAAACAGTATCACTAATGGCAGATTTTTATCAGAAAAAATAGAAGTCAGAAGATTCAAAGCACTGATATAAAAACCAAGAACTCTATATCCAGCAAAACTTTCATTGGAAATGAAGAAAAAACTAAAATATTCCCAGATAAGTGAATATTAAGATAACTCACTGGATACAAAACTCTCTTACAAGAAATACTAGAGGAAGTCCAACTGGCTAAGAAGAATGACAAGGCGTAATTCAAACACATAAAAAGAAATGAAGTACATTAGAATTGATGAACATGTGAGTAAATATAAAGAGATATATAAATGTTTTTTCTTTTATCCTCATCATTTCTTTAAAAAATACAAGACTGCATAAGAAATAATTGCAACACTACCGTCCTGTTTATGACATATATTGACGTAAGATACGTGACAATAATAAAAAAGAGAAGAGGATATTGAGCTATATTGGAACAAAGTTGCTCAATTTTATCAACATTAGTTTTAACCTCTAGTAGATTATAAGTCAAGATGAGTACTGTACTGCTCAGAATAATTAAGCAAATAATTAAAATAATTCACTTAAAAATCAATAAAGAAATTTAAATGATTTGCCAAAAAGTATTGGTTTAATTTTTTTTAAAGGCAGTAAGGAGCTGGGCATGGTGGTGCATGCCTGTAATCCCAGTGACTCGGGAGGCAGAAGCAGGAGGATCGCAAGTTCAAGACGAGAGGCACTCTGTGTAATTTAGCAAGTTCCTGTCTCAAAAAGTAAAAAAATGGGTTGGGGGTGCAGGTCAGTGGTACAGCATTTGCAAAGCATGCAAGCACGGGCCCTGGGTTCAACCCCCAGTACTGTTAAAAAAAAAAAAAAAAAAAAAAAAAAAAAAAAAAAAAAAAAAAAAAAAAAAAAAAAAAAAAAAAAAAAAAAAAAAAAAAAAAAAAAAAAAAAAAAAAAAAAAAAAAAAAAAAAAAAAAAAAAAAAGGCAGTAAGGGTGAACAAAAAGACTTGAGACATACGGACAACAAATATCAAAAGACTGAGTATGTTGCTCAATGGTTAGACTGCTTGCCTAGCATACCCAAGGCCCTACGTTCAATCCTCAGCACTGCAAAAAATAATAAAATAAAAATGGCACACATAAGTCATAAATTTAATCATATCATTAATTACATCAAGTGAGAATGGACTGAACATTCAAATCAAAAGGCAAAAATTACCCAATCAAATAGAAAAGCAAAACTCAGCTGTATGTAGCCTGTAAGAGACACATTCGGGATACAAAATATAAGTAGGATGAAAGTAAAAGGACAGAAGACATTCCATGCAAATAATAACTATGGCTATATTTGTAGCAGAAAAAAATCACCTTCTGATAAGAAGTATTTTTAGAAGTAAAAGAGAAACATTTCAAAATTAAAGGATCAATATCACATAAGATGTAACAATAAATTATATATACTTAACAAAGCACCAAAACACCAGAAGACAAAAGTGTGTGAACTGAAATACATAATTCAGTTATTAAATGTGGAGATTTCAATAATCCTTTCTCAATAATTGACAAAAAAGGAGATCAGACAACACAATCAAATAACTTTAGTTAGATGATATTTAAAGAATATGCCATCCAACAACAGCAGAATACATATACTTCCCAAGAACACAAAGAACATTCTTTGGGATAGTCCATATCCAAGACTATAAAGTAAGCCTCAATATATGTAAAAGCACTATAATTATATAAGGTATATTCTTCATCTACAAAAGATTTCGTTAGAAATTAACAATAGAATAAAAGTGATATTCCCAAATTAAATAACACATTTCTAAATAAACTATAAATCAAAGAAGAAATCATAATAAATATTACAAGATATCTTAACTTGACCTATCACTCATGTCCCAAATATTTTGCAAAAACTCCTTTTTGCTTAATCTAGCCAGAATCAAATTCTATCTATTTCAGCAAAAACATTTTGAATTATCAAATTTCTTATCCAATAGAAAATTTCAAAAGGTTTCCATTTTGAGTGTCACAATTCCTGGAAACTGAAGATTAGTACACTTCTATATTTGTGATTATTTCTAAAATATATTCATGGGCTAGAATATGGCTCAGTGGTAGAGCATTTGTCTAAAATATATTCATGACATCAAATGGCTTTAAGACTTGATATAAATATTTGTACTCAGTGAAATTGTTCATCAGGATTAAAATCAAGGTAGCAAATACAGTACCTTGCTCTTTCTCGGGCTGCGTCCTCACGGGCTTTTTCCTTCTCTTGCCTCTGTTGTTCAATTCGGGCTTCTTGTTCTTTCCTCTTCATCAATAATTCTTCTACACGTGCCTGCCGTTCTGCCTCTAGAGCTCTCTTGCGTTCCTAATGTTCAAAACATTTTTAAAGTTATTAGAACTACCTGCCCCTGCACTACATCTCACTGTCTGCACCTGCCTCCTTTTCTGACACTTAAGAATCATCTCCTCCTGGAAACTTTTCCTCACCTTCTCACTTCCTCTCCACTCCTACATGATTAAAAAGTATTCTCCCTCTTGGTATGAGAATGCCTGTACTGTAGCACTTGTCCTAATGATTTAAGATTTATTTACATGTTTACATATATGTCTCCCCATTGAGAACAAGGATATATATTTTTCATATCCTCAAGGCCAAAGGGGCTGGGATTTAGCTCTGTTGGTAGAGCGCTGTGCTGCAGTCTCTGAGGTCCCGAGTTCAATTCCCAGCACCACAAAAATGGGAGAAGGGCGTGGCAATCCACTCCCAAGGCAATCCTGAAAACAGTCAGCCATTGAAAACCCTATGAGGGTCGCTATGAGTTGGATGCTGACTCGATGGCACCTAACAACAACAACAACAAGGCCAAAATGATCACTGAGCTAGGCACTGTGGTGCACACCTATAATCTCAGCAACTTTGGGGGCTGAGGCAGAAGGGTCACAAACAGACTCAATCTATGCAACTTGGGGAGACACTGTTTCAAAATAAAAAATAAAAAGTTGGCCAGGAATACAGCTCAGTGGTACAGCATTTGCCTAGCTTGTGTGAGGATCTAGGTTCAACCCCCCAGTACTAAAAAAAGATCACTAAACAAAAGGACAAATAGTTATGATAGCAATAAGCCTGTTTTTGTACTTAAATATTGCAAATTTGTTCTCTATACCAAATGTGTTATCCTGAGAGATTCTACAGGCAAGGCATTTTACCAAGGAAGACCTAAAATTGATTATTAACAGTAGTACAAGTTATACTCTAACACTTCTTCCCATCCTGAAAATGGTAGCTAATTTAAGAGTTTCCTGAAGAGGTAAAAAGCTAACTAAGGTATGAAATGATACTGTCCAATGAATGGCAGGTGTCCCTTTTCATAAGCAAAATGACTTTCTAGTTCTTTGAAGCTACATGAACTGATCTAAAACCAATCTTTTTCATTAGGAGGAGAAGTGCATATTCTTGCCCACCCTAATTGCAAAGGGATAGATAATAATCTGTTATAGCAGTTCAATCTTTCACCTGGCTGAAGCTAGAGATTCTATTTCTATGACTGCCATCTACTGACAAAAGCACTGATTACCTTATCTGAAGGAGTAAACACTGTCTTTTGGCAATCAGACTTTATGTTTCCAAACAGTGGTATATTAATTCATGTACCTTTGGGAACAAAGATTGTATTTTACTCCTTCTTGGAGCCTCAGCATCTGACTCAGAGCCTAGGATATGACAGGTTCTCAATAAATGCTTGCTGAACAAAAAGTCCTACCTGTACAGCTTCATCACGTGCTTGCTTTTCTTCCTGTCTTCTCTGACGCTCTTCCTGTAACTCATTAAGCCTCTGTTCATATTCCTTCAATTTTGATAAAACATCATGGCGTTTATTCTGGGCTTCAAGAGTATTTATAAAAGCAATTTCATTTACCTTAAAAAAGAACAAAGAAAGAAGAGTTAGAATCAAGTTGGTTCTAGGACATATCACAAAATAAGAAAATTTAATAATGGTTTTTATATAATAATATAAACCAATGGTAAAGCATGGAAAAAGATAAACTGATTTTTTTCTTTCAATATTTTCCTCAAAATGAATAATAAATCAGTATATATAACAAACCTATCCCTGAATATATTCTTAAGTCAAGAAACAATTTAAGAGTCTTACAGAGACCATCTTATAGGGTTCTACTTAAAATTATAATTTGCAGCTACACAAAATACACTGCATTTAGTTACTTACATTCATGTTATTCTATGAGTTTGAGAGGACAAAAGTTAAAGTAAACGGGCGCCAGGCACGGTGGTGCACACCTGTAATCTCAGCGGCTTGGGAGGCGGAGGCAGGAGGATTGCAAGTTCGAGGCCAGAGGCAGTCTGCGTAATTTAGCGAGACCCTGTCTCAAAAAAGTAAAAAAATAGACTGGGGTGCATTGCAGCTCAGTGGTCCAGCACTTGCAAAGCATGCAAGCGCGAGGCCCTGGGTTCAACCCCCAGGACCATACACACACACACAAAAAAAAATTAAAGTAAACAACAAATCATTTTCTTTTACGCATACTGAATAAGTGGCTATGAAGTTAAGGTACTTAACTATACCCTGAATCCTCAGTTTCATATGAACTGACTCTTAATAGGCAAGTTTTGTTAAACAGTAGAGATTTTATGAATAATGATAAAGGTCAAAAATCAGCTGGAATTTCTCATGATATTTAAGGCCAGAGGGAGGGTGTGCTATAGTGAAACAGCAGAGTGAAGTAAGAAAGTGAACAGTAGAGCTAATTCTCTTTGACAGAAGCAAAGACTCCATAAATCCACGCTGGACAGGATAAAACCTATCTCAAGATATTTTATAAGTCTCAGACAAGAAAGTTTGACTGTAGTTATTAAGATTTCCCAATCTCCATACCACAAGGCCACTCTTATAAGTACTTTAATGAAGTAGATAAATTATCTATATTTCAAACTACTGAAAGTAACAAGATAGACAAGTATACTAAAGAAAAATTTATTCATACGGTATCAGGGCTCACATAATTAAAATGAAAGAAAAGGGAATGGGACCTAATGCACTAAGCAAAATGAATAAAAAAGATTAGAGGGAAGAGAACACGCAAAAGTCAGGTAAAAACCTCAAGCAAGAGGAAAACATAAAGTTAAAGGAAAATGCAGAAAATTCCCCGTGCAAACTTTGTAACACCAAAAAAGTTAACAGGAGTATGACTATAAAAGAGTAAAGATGATAAATACAACATAATCACAAAATAAATGGTGATTAGAAAGCTAAGGAGAAAAATTGAGGAAAAAAATAACAATATCACAGAAATAGAACACAGAACAAATTAAAGATGGCAAAAATACATACTATTAATAAAGGAAAAGGCTTGTGATGAACACAGTTAATGTAGATTTTTAAATGAAAATGAATGTTTAAATAAGCCTTGAATATGGAGAAAAAGTCAAGGTACTTAATAGAAAGATAAAGATAAATAATATCTATGCAGTTAGGAAAGGTAACAAAAAATATTCCAACATAAAATACAGAAAATGTTCCCTAACAGGAAGAAAAAAATTGAAAACTGAAAGAAGTTACACTAGTTCATGAAAAACTGACTCAGTTGTTATTGTTAGGTGCCATGGAGTCATGTCCAACACATAGCAACTCTGACAACTCCCTCCTGGGTATTTAACAAAAGAAAATGAAAGCACGCGTGCACAAAGATTTGTAAAATGAATGTTCACTGCAACTATATTTGTAATAGACAAAAACCAGGAAGAAAATGAATGTACATCAACAGGTGACTGGATAAACTGATTATGGTATTTCCATACAATGGTATACTTCTTGGCAATAAAGGGGAAGGAACTACTGATTTACACAACAGCATAGATAAAATTCAAATTCAAATAATTACGCTGAGTGAAAGAAGCCACAGGAAAGAGTACACTCTGTATGATTCCATTAATAGTTATATAAAATGCAAACACCTATTCTGTAGAAGAGAAAGCAGATCAGCAAATGCATGGTAACAGAATTGGAGAAAGGAATGAACTACAAAAAGGAAGTATTTATTATGCTCATTGTACTGATAGTTTCAGGGCTGTCAGTCAAAACTCATCAAATTGAATACCTTGGTGCTGCTTATCCTCTGTGAAATATACCTGTATGGAGCTGTAAAAAATATAGGGTTCATAGAATTATTGTAAGGATAAAGATATTATGCCTAGTCAATTCTAAATGAGTCATTGAATGTTCCATTATTCTGGAATAAACACTTGATAAACATTAACTTGTATGAATATTATATAATAAGTAAAAAAACAAGTACTTGGGTAATTAATTATTTAAAGCACCTATAAATATACCTTGGGGGCTGGGGTTTAGCTCAGTTGGTAGAGTAGTGCTGCGCTGTGTTCCCTGAGGCTCTCAGTTCGATCCCCAGCACTGCAAACCAAGGGAAGGATGTGGCAATCTACTCCCAAGGTAATTCCAAAAAACCATCAGCCATTGAAAACCCTATGATGGTTGCTATGAGTCGGACCTGACTCAATGGCACCTAACAACAACAAATATACCTTAGCTTCTTCCTCTTGTGCTTTCTTCACAATTGCTTGTAATTGTACCTCCCGTTTAAATTCAGCATGAAGTAATTTCTCCTCCATCATCCTACGTCGTTGATCTAGTAATTCTTCTTTCCATTTCCGCACATCCTTCTCCTATGTATGATGAATTATCACACCATTAATTTAAAAATATGCAACAATTTAACAGAAGTGAAATAAGTAAAGAGCTTATGAAATATACAGTATAAACCTATAAAGATCTGCAAGGGTTGTAAGTGGATCTTCCCCCACACCAGTTGGCTGCTATACAGTTCCTGGTTGAAAGCTTGACTACAACCCATCAGAGACCCAGTGCAAGAATCACTAGGCAGTCATCTCCCAGTTTCATTACCCACAGGAACTGTGAGCTACCGAAGGTTTCTATTTTAAGATGCTAAATATTGAGTTCATTTTCATAAGTAGATAACACAGTACTCACCTACATCTTCCATGAGAAACAATAACAGTGATCCTACACTGAGCAACATCCATCCTAGCACTATGTTACTGTTTTATATACATGCCTCACTGAAGAATCACAAAAGGTTAATAAGTACATTTGTCTCCTTAAAGATAAAGAAATTGAAATGTAATAATGTTAACTACCTTACTTAGGGCACCATGGTTTATAATATGGTAAATTCAGGACTGGAATTTGGTTGGCTATCCCCAAAATCCAGGTTCTTTACACTATACCATGCTGACCAATAGTTATACTGCTCTAAAAACTCACACTCTCTTCTGTAAATTCAACTAATGCTCCCCTTATTCACATTGGATCATAAAATATTTTGTTATTGTTGAAAATTATTTTTCTCTTTTATTTTGAAATGCCTATTTAACAGTATTGCAGTTCTATTGCCTTTTTCAGTTGTTTTCCTATTTTGTATTTCATTTCTTTCCATTCTAATCTAAATTATCTTACATCTTCTAACACTGGGTTTAGTTTGTTCCTTCTTTTTCTGCTGCTTGAGTTAGGAGATAAGGATGTTTATTAAGATCTTTCCATTTTTTAAATGTAGGCATTTATCACTACAAAAATCTCTCATAGTGCTACTTTCACTACACACCTCGTTTTAGTGTTTTTTTTTTCATTTGCTTCAAAGTATTTAAATCCTCTTTTGTTTTCCTCTTTTACCAAACAGTTGTTCAATAGTGTGATGTTTAGTTTTCATATTTTCGTTAAGTTCCCTGTTTTCCTTCTGTTACTGATTTCTAGTTTGATTCCAATGTGGTATGAAAAGATACTTGGTCTTCTTAAATTTCTACAGACTTGTGACCTGTCATCTATCCTGCAGAATGGTCAATGTGTGCTTGAGAAGAATGAGTACTCTGCTACTATTGAGTAGAAAATTTTCTATATGTCTATTCAGTATACTTAATCTAAAGTGTTGTTCAAGTCAGCTATTTCTTTATTGATTATCTACCTGGGTGTCTACCCATTAGTGAAAGTAAGGCAAGAAGTCATCTATTGTTTACTGCTATCAATTTCTCCTTTTGGATTTGTTAATATTTCTTTTATATATTTATGTATTCTGATGCTGAGTACAAATGAAAGTTTAATTGTTCTAACTGTTGAATTGGTCTTTTTATCATAATTTTATGACAGTTTTTCTTTCTAGGCACAGTTTTCAACTTAAAGTCTGTATTATCTGGTATAAGTATGGCCACTTCTATTGGTTTTGGTTATAATTTGCATGGCATCTCTTTTTGAGTTTCTTCCAGGCAGCATATGACTGGGTCTTATATTTTTATTCATTACTGTATACCTTTTCACTGGGTCATTTAATACATTTATATTCGAAATAACTATTGATAGGTAAAAATTTAGTATTCTCATTTTGTTGCATATTTTCTGCTTTTGCAGTTCTTTTATTCCTCTCTTCCTCTACTGCTGTCTTATTTTATTTGTAAACATTTCTTTCTCTTTACCTTTTGTGTATACATAAAGGATTTCCCTTTGTGGTCATAACCATCTATTTTAATTTTAAAATAACTTAAGTTGAACTGCATATAAATAATACAAATTTACCCATAAATATACTTTGTCAATTTGAAGTCAGAGTTAACTACTTTTTACATTGTTAATTTATAACCAAACTTTTGTCGTCATGGTTATTCTTCATACTCTTTTAAATTTATGTTGGCATTACTTGTGCACATTAAGGTGTCGAGTTCTTCTGTATAACACTATGTACTTATCCTAAACAGTGACAGTGTACTTTCATGTTGCTGTTTATTGTGTTTTTTTTTTTAAACCTAGGGCCTCGTGCATGATTTGCAAGTGCTGGACCACTGAGCCACACCTGCAGCCCATTTTTTACTTTGTATTTTGAAACAGGGTCTAAGAGGCAACCACAAGCTGCCTCTGGCCTTGAATTTGCTATCTTCCTGCCTCTAACTCCCAAGTGGTTGGTACTAAACACTTGGCCTGTTTATTGTGTTTTCAAGTTCATTTTAAGAACTCCATTAAGCATTTCCAAATAAGCAAGTCTAGTGGTGACAAATTCCCTTAGTTTTTTTATATGTCTGGGAAAAACTTTATCTCCACAACATTTTAACAGATAATTTTTTAGGGCACAGTATTCATGGCTGACTGTTTTTCACAGTACTTTGAAAAGATACTGTCATTGTTTCCAGGCCTGCAATATTTCTGTTAAGAAATTCATTGATAGTTTTAGAGGGGAGTTGCTTATATGTGACAAGTAGCTTTTCTCTTGCTAATTTCAAAATTCTTTCTCTTCAAAATTTTGTTTGTTTTTGAGACAAGGTTTTGCTATGTTGTCCAGGCTGGATTTAAACTCCTAAACTCAAGCCATTCTTCTGCCTCAGCTGCCTGAGTAGCTGGGAGTACAAGTGTGTGTCACCTTACCTGGCTCTATCTTGAGGGCTTTTTGTTTGATTTTTTTTTTTCTTTTGCTATACTAGGTGGTTGAACTCAAGACTTCACACATGCTACGCAAATATTCCACCACTGAGCTGCACCGCTAGTCTTCCCTCCTCTTTTTATTTTGAGATAGGGTCTTACTAAGTTGAGCTGACTACCTCCAACCTTGAACTCATGATCCTCCTGCCTCAGCCTCCAAAGACTACAGGCATGCACCATCATGCTCAGTTATCATTCAGTTTTGACAATTTAATGGTGATGTCCTACTGTAGACTTATCTTTGATTTATTTGAGGTTCTATTGACTGGAATACAGATATTTATTTCCCTCCCTAGATTTGGGAAATTTTTAGTTATTTCTTTAAAAAAGCTTTCTGCCTCTGTCTGTCTTCTTCTTTAACTCCTGTAATGAATATACTGGTTTCACAGTGGTTTCCTATAAATCTGACAGCCTTTCATTACTTCTTTAGCTTTTTCCTCTTACTTATAAATTTTAAATAAGTCTATCTTTGATATCGCTAATTCTTTCTTGTGTTTGACCAAGTCTGTTGATCAACCTCTGCTGAAATAACCATTTTGAATACCCTGTCAGGAAATTTGTGGATCTTCATGTATTTGATTAAATTACTAGAAATTTATTATGTTCCCTTGGTATGTCAGTTTTCCTTGATTTTTCATACTCTTGTGTCCAGGTGCATTTAAAGAAGCAGCTCCCTTGTCCAGATATTATAGACTTCCTTTGGTAAGAAAAGACCATTACCCAGGAGAGAGAGTTATGGAAGCACTGACGGGGGAAAAATACCAGGAAAACAGGAGGATATTGTTGTGCCAGGGCTAGTAGCAGGTGGGGTTCCCAAGTAGAGGGGTATACAGCAGATCTGGGTCCAGAGGTATGCAGTAGCTTGGTACTTCAAGAGCTGAGGTTTGAGACATTAGAAACTGTGTGTTCCTTAGGTACAGATGTTGCTAGATATCTGCAGTTCCTTTCGGGGCTCCTGAGATCCTCAGCAGCACCTGTGTGTTAAGCAGTGAGCATACCTGGCTAGGTGAGGGCCAAGGAAGGTAATGGAAGGGGCCAGGTACAGTGTCACGCACAGCCCTGGGGTTTCACTACTGGCATACACATGGCAGTAAGGACTATTCACATTCATGACTACAGGGCTGGTGGTGTATGCATACACAGTGACAACTACAGGAGGCCATGGTGGTAGCTTGTGCCCCTACAGCTGAGGAGGTAACCAATGGCACATTCCCAATAGGAGAAATCAAAGCCAGCTATGGGAACCAAGACTAGCTACAGGAAGGCACACATAACAAACCTAACAATCTTAGCCTCAAGACTGTCCTGCCCAGTCTTTCTGCACTGTAGACAAGCCTAGCTAAGTTAATCTTCCAATGAAAATGGCAAAGGACAAAGTATAGCTTCAAAAATCCAAATCAACCCAGCAAAATAATAGCTTACAAGTTAGGAATGATAGGAAGAAGAAAAAAAAAAAAAAAACAGCTAACCTCCTGGAATTCAACAGAAATGCCTATATTTCCTAGCAAACTTAATTATTTTTATGTTACTTTTTGCTTCCCTCAGACCAGGAAAGAAAATAAAAATAAGCGCACCAACTTAAGACTATCACAATTTCTTAAAAAATATACAAACTCACCCTTTCTAACAATTTCTGTAGCTTCAATGTTTTCTCCTCACGTAGTTTTTCCCTTAGCTGCTGTGCTTTCATATGTTTTTCTTCATATTTCTTCTTAGATTCCGCAATTGTTCTATTAATACAAACAAATGAACAAGAGACACAAATGTTTGTGTAAGAAGACCAAAAATAATGTTCTTTAGACTTCAAAGGTCTGAAAGTACACAAAACTCATTTCAGCCTAGCATTTCAGGGAAGCATTGTCACTTTTCAATGTATGTGGAACGATACAAAAGTGATATTTTAAAAATGGAGAGGCAGTAACTCTGACAGTCAAGAGTGGTTGTTTTCCCTCCTATGAAACACTTCAAATTAATTTTCAAAGGCTAGACCTTTTACGAGATGGTGAAGAAAGTTTTTCATGCATGTGAATTCCGTGTCCGGGAAGTCTGGCAGGTTCCTCTTCTACAATATCCCCCCAGGATGTATTTTGGCGCCAAGACTCACGAGCTGTTCAGAAAAAACAAAACCACTGTTATTGTTCATCTACGAGGTTCTATAACAATATCTGAGAACAGACTTTTAGAAGTCAGCCTTCCTACCTTAAATTATTTATTTTACCCAGTAACTACATATAATAAGGTAATCTACTGTATCCCACTATATCTGAACACCAAATACACACATAGAGACATATACACACATATCTGATACCTTCATAATCTGCAAGAACATCGTTCCAGTCCATAGACATACCACAGAAAGACACACTTCCACTGCCCAAGCTGGCCTAAAACGTAATAAGAGAAATTGAAAAACAAATTTTTGAGTAGAATTACCATAAACTTTAATAATGAATTACACATGAAATCACCAGGAAAAAGCTACATACCCTGAACAGTCACAATGATTACCAATTTAGACTATCACATAAATTTGTTAGACTATCACATACATTTTTAAAAGCCTACTAGCCACTAACAGAAATAAAGGAAGCAAATTTCAAAAGAAACTTACTGGTCCTATACTATTACTACATAAACACTGAAATATAATGTACAAATCACACATCAGTAGAAAGCAAGGTTATTTGTTGGGGATTAAATTTAATAGAAAAGTACATGAAATATAAAACTTATAGTTGCTTATACTTTTCAACATATCCCCTTCATCAACATGTATATGGGAACATTTACTGATGGCAAGATAATGTATCATGGCTACTCATTAGTAGAATACAAAGAGTAAAATACCTTAGAGTCTTCTTCAATCCCTATTATACTCTGAGTAATGCTGAGTACTTACTTTCTGTGACACTCAACTTCTTGATTTGTAAAAATGAGAAAAACAACTTCCAACTTGTCAACCGCAATCATATATGAAAATACTTTGTAAAAGTAAAGTGATAATAAAGATTTGCTATTATTATGGAAATCTAAATCACCACAATTTACTTTTTCTGAAGTTTTTTTTTTTTTTACATTTCCATATATCTTTTCTTTTAAATTATTGTTTAAATATGTTATTACAAAAACTCCATTCCTGGGCATGGCTCGTATCACTGGCACACAAACACAACATGCTTGTTTGTATTTCTACATCCCTCTCTCACTGTCCATCATATTAAAAGTCCAGGTGTGCTAAGCCACCCTTAGAATGGGAGAGAAAATGGGAAAGGTAGTAATGGGATGAGGATATGCTTAAGAAGAAGGGACAGATTGTAAAACAAATTGGACTTATACTTTGCTCCACCACTTGCTGGCTGTCTGTCCTTGAACAAATCATTTAATCTATTTCTTCATCAGGAAAATGGAGATAATAATTCCTAACTCCTCTGGATGTTGTGATTTTTTTTTCCTTCCATACTTTTTTCTTCATTTTCATATGTCTTCTCCCCCATTGCTCTCTCTTGCCCCACTTTCTGTCTCTGGTCCCAATCATACATCTTCTACTTTCATGTCTTTCTATTTTTTGAAGATGATTTTTAAATAAATAATTTAAATAGCCCTGGATCAACTCAAGTGTTTCTGGTCCTAAGAACTGTATATATGCACACAATTGAACAATTCTGTTAAAAATTCTAAAAGCTCACAGAAAAATCACTGTCGTTGTCTGTTTCAATGTTAATATCATTGTTTTCTTCAGCTTCAATTTCTCTTGTTAACTGCTCTTCTTCAGCAATAGCACTAGCAATGGCTTCTTCATTGGCCTTTTCTAGACGATCTGCTAGCTCTTCTTTTTTAGCAAGAACTTCTGCCATGGACTATCAATTTAAAACATATAAAGGAAAAGAATCATCACTGGATTGAAAAGTAATCATTTCTTTCTTTATATTCCAATAATGAACTAAACAACATACATAAAATAATGAATGCTGATAGACAGTCATAAAATCTGGGTCCAATATAGGCTCAACCACTTGCTAGCAGTATTACTTAGAAGTTTCTTAATACCAAGAGCCTATTTCTTATTCCATAAAATGGAACAATAATCTATGACTTACCTTCTTTAATGGACTGCTATGTGTGAGAAACTGTAAAGTTATAGTAGGTAGTGTTAATGACAAATATGAATTTTGTTTGAATGCAAAAATTCAGAAGAGTTACAGATCGAATAAACTCACTAAATATCAAACAAAAAACAGTTAACTAAAATGGGAAAAAAGAAATAATACATATTATTTGGATGATGATATCTTTTGAACATAGATATAAATTAACAATAAACATTAGAAATGACACAAATAATATGCTTGAGATAATCAATCAATAAATCTCATGAGAAGCTAAAGATCTATACTAAAGCAAACAGTGAAATAACAAAACAGAGTTATGGTTAATAAGGCAAGAAAGGTGATAAAATGACATTATAAAAAACAGAAGAGGGAACAAAGAACATGAGTCAAAGCGAAAACAAATAGTAACTTGGTAGATTTAAACAAATCACATTACATGTAAATAATCTAAACACCTCCAATTAATAGGCAAATTTTCAAATTGGATAAAAAGGAAGACTCAACCACAGGCTTCCCATAAAAAAACTAAATTAAAGGTACAAACACATTACAAGTATAAAAAAAAACTATACTAATCAAAAGAAAATTGAAATACTAATATCTGGCACAGATTTTACAGCAAATATATATATATATATATATATATATATATATATGTATGTATGTATATATAACCAGGGATAAAGAAGGTAAGTTTATAAAACTAAAAAGATGATAGATGAGTGGTATGGTGCATGCCTGTAATCCCAGTGACTCAGGAGGCTAAGGCAGGAGGAACATGAGTTGGAGGTCAGATGTAGTCTGCCCTCAGTGAGATCATGTCTCAAACTTTAAAAAGATAACATAAAAAAGTTTGGGAGTGTAGTTCAGTGACAGAAACCTTGCCTAACATGCACGAGGCCCTGAGCTCAACCTCCTTATCACAAAGAAAAAAAAACACTATCCTAAAAATTTATGAATTTAACAGTAGTTCAAAATACATGAGGCAAAAATTGATAGAACTATAAAAAGAAAATAAACCTAATGAGAATGTAAATCTGTGCAACCAATTTGGAAAACAGCCTGACAGTTCCTCAAAAGGTTAAAAATAAAGATTATATGACTCAGCAATTCTCCTCTTAGATATATACATCCAGGAGAAATAAAAAATGTATGTCTACATAGAAACTTGTATGCAAACATTTTGTTGTTGTTGTTGTTGCTGTTGGATGCTGTCGAGTTGGGTCCAACTCATGTACAACAGAATGAAACACTCCCCAACACTGTGCAAGGCACAAGAGCTTTTTTATGTTTAAGCCTATTGTTGCAGTCACTGTGCCAATCCATCTAGTAGAGTCTTTTTTTCGTTGACCCACCACTCTCCCAAACATAATGTCTTTCTGCAGGGATTGGTTTCTCCTGACAACGTGTCCAAAATATGTCAGGTACAGTTTAGCCATCCTTGCTTCCAAGAAGCACTCTGATAACACTTCTTCTAGAATGGATCTGTTGGATTTTTTGGCAGTCCATGGTATACTCAATATTCATCTCCAGCAGCATAATTCAAAAGCATCAATTCTGTCTCCCTTATTCATCGTCCACCTATCACAAGCATATGATGTGCCTGAAAATACCACAGCATGATTCAGGCACACCTTTGTCTTCAATGTGATATCTTTACTTTTCAACACTTTAAACACGTCTTTTGTAATAGCTTTTCCTAATGCAATGCATCTTTTGATTTCTTGAGTACTGCTTCCATGGGTATTGACTATAGAACCAAGTAAAACAAAATCTTGGACAACCTCAATCTTTTCTCCATTTATCATGAAGTAGCTTACTGACCCAGTTCTAAGTATGTTTGTTTTGTGAATGAAGAGTTGCAATCCACACTAAAGGCTGTATTCTTCAATCTTTATCAGTAAATGCTTCAAATCTTCCTCATTTTCAGCAAGCCAAATTGTGTCATCTGCATAACACAGGTTGTTTATGCATCTTCCTCCAATCCTAATGTGGTGTTCTTCTTCATAAAGTCCAGCTTCTTGGACTGTTTGCTCAGCACAGAGATTGAAGAGGTCAGGTGAAAGGATACAGCCCTGCCGTATACCTTTGTTGACTTTAAATCAAGCAGTGTGTCCTTGTTCTTTTCAAATGACTGCTTCCTGGTCCATGTACAGATTTTTCATGAATACAATTAAGTGTTATAGTATTCCCATTATTTGCAATGTTATCCATACATATGCAAATATTTAAAGTAGCATTTTTCATAATAACCAATAGCCAAATAGTGAAAACAATCTAAGTGTTCAAGGGATGAATGAATAAATAAAATGTGGTATTATCTTTCAAAGGAATACTATTTGGTTATAAAAAGGAATCAATTACTGAAACAGGCTAAGACATGGATGAAACTTTAAAACATTATTTTAAGTGAAAGAAGCCAGTCAAGAAGTGAAAGAAGCCATTCATTCCATTTCTATGAAATATCCAAGACAGATAAAACTACAAAGATGGTAAGCAATGGTTTCAATGGCTGGGAGTACAGGGGTGGGAGCAATAATAAATATTGATCTAGAATCATAAAACCTGGGAATAACTGCTAATAGGTATTTAGTGGTATTTAGTTTCCTTTCAAAGTGATGAATGTATTTTAAAACTGATTATAGTGATGGATGCACTTTTGTGAGTACACAAAAAACACTAAATTGTAAGCTTTAAATGGATGGATGATATGTTATGTAAATTATAACTCAATAAAGTTGTTTAAAAAAAAAAGATCTACAGTTTCATTCAGAGATTTCAATACTGTTCTCTAAACTGACAAAAAAAGTATACAGAAAATTAGTAGGGATATAGAAACAATATTATCAGCAAACTGAGGCAGAGAGATGAACACATATGTTCATATGTATACAAATATTCATGCCATTTTTAATCATAACAGAAAAAGTAGAAGCAGTTCAAATGTCTATAAGCAAATGAATGAATAAACATATTGTGTTACCTGTGTATAACAGAATATTACTAAAGATAATGAAAAGAATGAACTATTATTATAAAACTACATGAGCCACCTATGAGCCACATCGCCAGCCCCTTTTTTATTTTTTCTTTTGAGACGGGGTCTCCCTAAATTGCACAGGCTACCTCTGGTGTTGAACCTGTGATCTTCCTGCCTTAACCTCCCAAGTAGGTGAGATTGCAGATGGGCACCACACACTTGGTTTATGTTTAGTTTCTTATTCGTAGGCTAAAGCGCATTTGATCAAACCACACACAAGCTGAATGAGGTAGAACAAGTTCTTAACTCTCATGGTTTCATTTTCTTCCTCTACAAAACAAGAATCTTAACTACATCAAGATTATTGTGAAGAATAACATTTTAAAATGAAACTACTTTCTTAAAAACTGCTTTGTAAAATATAGAGTAATAAATAATACAAGTTAATATTACTGGGATTTATGCCTTTCAAGGTATTTAGTCAGAATTCTGATAAGTTGTTCTTACCAAGTTAGCAGCACTCACATTTGAAATATCTGAAGGGTCCATTTCACTGTCTAGCCTTGCTTTCTCAGCTGGAAATTTATCTTGATGTGTTTGCAAAGGAGATGTGTCAGCTTGCTGAGTAACTGAAACGCAGTCTATATCAATGTGCACAGCAGGTATTTCAGAAGTTTGCACAGAACTGTCTTGACTACTGCCAGAATTCTTGACATCATCCAATGAACTCACTGTGAACTAACAAAACATATTTATAGAATGAATCTGGGATAATAAAAACATATATATATCAACTATTCGACTGACAGGCAACTCACTTTTTTTTTCTGTTTTTAGTGCAACAAAAGGAAAGAAATCTGCAATCCCAGCAGCTTGGGAGGCAGAGACAGGAGGATCGCAAGTTCGAGATCAGAGGTAGTCTGCATAACTTAAGGAGACCCTGTCCCAGAAAAGTTTAAAAAAAAAAAAAAAAAAAGGGCTGGGGGTGCAGCTCAGTGGTTCAGCACTTGCAAAGCATGCAAGCATGAGGCCCTGAATTAAACACCCAGTACTGCAAAAAAAAAAAAAAAAAAAAAAAAAAAAAAAAGGAAAAAAAAAGGAAAAAAAACCAGTAGCACAAATTTTATTTTCATGCCTGCTATGTATTGGACATTATCTGAAGTATTCTCAGAAATTACAGTTATGTTTTCTTTCAGTAGGCTGGTTCTTAATAAGCATGTCATATCCCTCACAAAACAAACAAACCAAAAAACTAGTCCCAAATAGAACATTTCATGTTATCCTCATACAACAAAAGGTATTTACAAGGTCTTTAGTGAAGGATGCCTAATGAGAGTATTTAGCATTCTGAAAACCTGAAAGCACTTCTTACAAAAATATTTCTTGAGGCATTTTACTCAAAAACATAAAACTTGTTCTCTTCAGAACATGACCTCATAGTATCTTTGATAAAGACCCATATGGTAGATGACACCAATCCTCAGATCTAAAAGAGAAGTGTAAGCTAAGACTGTAGATTGAAAGCATGCAGTGTGTCTCCCATACAATTCATATACCTGAGATTTTCATATCCTCCTCATTCCTCTGTAATAATAAATAACCAATAAAAATGTGAAAATGACATAAGACAGTAGCCTTGGTTTAGATCAAACACATAATCATTAAAAAAATACTTCCTAACTTAGTAAATACGATCAAGTTTTATTTTCACTAATAGGGTGAAGACTGGTGCTTTGTTTTCCAATTATACACCAAGTGAAAGAACTAAAGTCTAAAATTGTGAATTTAAAATGAACGTCATTTCTTAAGTGTCCATAAAACTTCCAGTTTGATTAACTATTTATTCAAATATTAAACTTGGCCAAGTCTTATAAACTACTTTTAAAATTCTACTATTGGTCAGACTCTAAAGTGTTCCAAACTGTTCATTTTAGAATAAGCATTATTTAAATTTTATCACATTGTTTATATTGCTATCAACATTATTTATGTCAGTCATCATAGTTTATAATCTTCTTGGCAATATTTATATTAGCATTACTGGTGTTTACAATATAGGCAACTCTGTTTATTAAAAGCTCAGTATCACTTATGTAACAAAATCAAAATGATACTATAAAGTAACATTGAGAAAAGATATGAATATGCTAATTCCATTTTTAGAATGGCAGTGCAGACAACAAATATCAGCTTGGCTACTATCAGCAGTGAACTTTTATACTGAAACATTTTAGCAATAATTTTATTATTAAAAAATTCAATATATGGATTATTCCTGAAGTACCAAAATCATGTAAATTTATTCACCACACTAAACTGGTGCAACTGTTATATTGTTATAGTTTTAGATAAGATACATTAGTAAAAGTGCCTAATATTTTAGGTAAAATTTAAAAATAAAAAAGTGATTTCTTCACTGTCTCCCACATTAGTTAGTTTCTTTCTTTCTTTCTTTTTTGTAGTATTGTGGGGTTGAACCCAGGGCCTTGAGCACTTTGTGAGTGCTGTGCAATTGAGCTGCCTTTGCATTACTTTTTTGTTTTGAGTCAGGGTCTTGTTATGTACAGGCTGCCTCTGCCTTCAAACCTGTAATCCTCCTGCCTTAGCCACCCAAGTTGCTGGGATTATGGGGATATGCCTCTATGCCCAGCTTAAAGAGTTTCTTAAAGTTATTGCCAACAAGTATGTTCCAGTTACTTCCTATGTATCTAGAACACCATCCCATAGTGTCAGAAATTAAACACTACATCAGATACTGCCCCTAAGGAGTTTGCAATCTCACATGGCCATGAAATATAACACATCAAAGAGTTACAGCACGTTAAGGAACAAGTTCAAAATCTCACTGCCACTTTTAATAACACTCCAAATGAAGCAGGAACACACTATCTTAACCAAGAAATCAAAGTTAATAAAAAAAAAAAAATGGGTAAATTACTATGACATGCCTCTAAATGTGACACTAAGTGCAATCACTTTACTCCTATCAGAAGGGCATAAACTAAACTGAATTATGGACAGAGAATAAACAAAGGACACTGTATTAAAAAAAAAAAACCTGCAATGTATTCTTCTAAACTCTTACTGTCACGAAAGGCAAAAATAGGTGAGGATCTGTGCTCAATGCAGGATATTAAAGAAATAAAATCAAATGTACTACTTGACTCTAGATTGGGTCCTGAATAAAGAAAAAAAATCTACAAAGAAATTATTGAGATAAGAAAAATTTGAATGTTGATTATAAATTAGATAATATTATTTAAATGTCAAATTTCTTATACTTTATAATTATAATATCCTTATGTAATTTATTTGTTCTTTGGAGATACATACTATAGTATCTAGAGGTAATGGCTATGATATTTGCATATTAATCTCAAATGTTTAGTATATGATATGTGTGTGTAACCTATTGGAAAAGAAGACAAAAATGTGGCAAATGTTAGCTTGTGAATCTAAATAGGGGAGAGTTCATTATTCGTGTCTTGCAACTTTTCTGTAGATCTCAAATTTTTCAAAATTAAAGTGAAAAATGGGTAGAAAGATAAGACATTCCAGCACATTTGGATTTCTTTGGAAAAGACAGTTAAAGGATTTTCAGACCTATTACCTGGGTTCTTTCAGCAAGAGGATGGTCAGAAGACTGTAATAAGTCTTTGGGCTGAGATTCTGAGGTAGTAAAAGGTCCATCTTCAACAAATTCTCCTTTCTGTATGTTTTCCTCGGGTAAAAGACATACATTTTCCTTATCACTATCATCCTTTGACTTTAAGGCTTCTGTTACTAATGAAACTTTTGGCATCACTGCTGTTGATCGAGAACGGACAGGTCTTCCCCTCTGAACAGTCTCCCATCCTTCAGCATCTTTCCGTTCTGTGTAATTAAGCAAAGAAAATAAATCAAGATTTTAGATGGTTAAAATATTCAGAAGCCTATAAAATAAACAAGTTCCAGTTTAATTTCTACTAAATATAACATAAACATGGCGTATATATCTTAAATATATGTATATGTAGAATTTATTTTACAAGTGACAAAGATTCAGATTGAGATTAACCTAAAACCACACTGTTGGTAAGTAATAAGTATTTTAATAATGTATACTATATACAACCACTGTTCCAAGTACTTCATATATAATATATAAAATAACTATATAGTAACATATTATAAAATAACATCTTTAATATTCACAACTCTATATGAACAGTACTGACATCCCCATTTTATCACTAATGAATGTGAGAGAAAGAGAAGTTATTTGCCCAAGATCATACACCTAGTAAATGTAAAGACTAGTTGCCAGTACAGGTACACTGATTGGTCCTTGTGCCTGTGCTCCTAATGTGAAAGCTGTCTCACCATCTTTGAGAATCCAAATGTAGGCCTAGCTCCAAAGCCCAATTTCTTACTCTATCTTAGCAATAATAACAAACTTTGGCTTGAATAAACTATTTTGACAATCATAAAAGTATAGAATATTAAATGGAAGCTTCCTAGATGTTCTAGACCATTATTTCACCACACACACACACACACACACACACACACACACACACACACACACACACGAAAACTGAGGGCCTGTGCCAAAAGTACATAGTAAAATAGCCGCAAATAAGTAAAGATCTTCTTTTAAGACATTTGAAAATGTCACATTTCGTGTGTGTGTGCATGCACGTGCAAGTGCATGTGCGTGTTTGTGTATTGTGATAAATATAGCTAAGATTTTAAATTTTTATTGGCTAATTACAGCATTTCAAAACTAATACAAAGACTTCCAGTTCTGGCCAAGATGAAGGAACCCTACATTTATTTCCAAGCCTCTCTGATAACTAAAACCCTGTTGGGTGAGGTGGTGCATGATTGTAATTTCAGCACTCAGAAGGCTGAGGCAAGAAGACTGTGAGTTCAAGGCCAGCCAGCCTACACAGAGAGACTCTGTCTCAAAAACACCAAAAAAACAAATAAATTTGGACAGAACACACCAATCAAGCATAGGCAGATGCTGAGAGCCAGAAAGAAGGTGGGCTACACTTTGGTACTTGACGAGCAGCAACGGTGAATTCTCTGGGTTTCCTTATTATCACCTATAAATTCTAGACAGGATATGCAAAAGCCTCTAACTCGGAACCATTAACAGATATTGATAAAATGGGTGTCAGAAAGGCCTGGTTTTTTTTTAAGCCAAAGAAAAGGGAAAGGGTGGCCTAACAAAACAGAAAATATTTTTTGGCAATATGCACTGTATTCCAAACAGCAATAGAACCTCTGCTCCCCACAGGTTCAGAGGGGGGTTAAGTGGGAACTTAACTTCCATCTCTCACCTAGGACAAATAGGAAGTGTTCTGATTCTTCTACCCAAGTAGAGTCAGCAGGGCCCAATGGTAAGCAGACCCTCCACTCACATTCAGCATTAATAAAGTAGGAGCCGGGTGCGGTGGCACATGCCTATAATCCCAGAGACTCAGAAAGCGGAGGCAGGAGGATCGCAAGTTTAAGACCAGAGGCAGTCTGCATAATTTAGTGAGACCCTGTCTCAAAAAAGTGAGAAAAAAAAAAAAAAAAGAGCTGACACTGCAGCTCAGTGATCCAGCCCCTCCAAAGCACGTAAGCGTGAATCCCTGGGCTGAACTCCCAGCACAACAAAAATAAACAAATAAATAAATAAATAAAGTAGGAAATAGAACAAGTCCATATTCTGTTCTGTCCCTCACCCAAGTCAGCAGAACCCTGTAGAAAGCTGAGCTCCTGCTACAATTCAGCATCAATGAGGCAGAAAAAGTAGAAGCCAGGTTTGCTTGGCACTTACCCTTGGCAGAACATGGAGCTACGATTACACTCCAACCTACAGTAAAACATGATGATATGAGTCAGTCCTTTCACTCCTCCATTCTGTAGGATCCATAGGACCAATCAGAGACCTGAGCTTGTACCACCAATAAGAGCCAAGAAGGTGGTGCAAGCTGGGGCCTCATTTTCACTGAAAAGGTATCACACAGTCCAATAACTGTTTCAGACAGCTGTGCAACAATAACAAAAGAGCTAATGTTTTTGCCATCAGAACCCAGAAAGAGAATATTGTATTGGAAAAGTATTTGAAGAAATAATACCTAAAAACTTCTCAAATTTGGTCAAAGAAATAAAACTGTAGATTCAAGTAATTAAGTGAATCCCAAATAGGATAAACAGAAGAGGTCCATGCTAAGATACATTATTGCTATTGTTAGGTGTTGTCAAGTCAGGTCCAACATAGCAACCCTATGTTGGGAAAGCACTCCCAACACTGTGCCATGCCTAGCACTATGTCAGTGCTTCTGTGCTATCCATAAGGTTAAAGTAATAAATCTCTGGAAATATAGAGAAAAAAAAATCTTGAAAGCACTCAAAGAAAAAAAGACATTGCATATATATATAAACTAATTCTGATGACAGCATATCTCTTATCTGAAACACCAGAGGCCAGGAAGTGGCATAATTATAAAGGACTCAAAGAATTGTCAATCATGAATTTTATACCTGGTGAAAATATCCTTCAGAAATGAAAGGAAACAAAAGCATTCTCAGATAAAAGGAAAACTAAGAATATATTACAGGCAAAACTTTCCTTAAAGAATGACTAAATAAGTTCCAAATGAGAAATGGAATGATAAAAGATTTGAAACTTCAAAAGGAAGTAACACTGCAATAAGTAAAAATAGAGGTAAATATAATTAACCTCATTAGTTTTTTTTTTTTTTTTTTTTTTTTTTTTTTTTTTTTGCGGTACTGGGGGTTGAACCCAGGGCTTCGCACCTGCATGCTTTGCAAGTGCTGGACCACTGAGCTGCACCCTCAGCCCATTTTTTTACTTTTTGAGACAGGGTCTCGCTAAGTTACACAGACTGCCTCTGGTCTCGAACTTGCAATCCTCCTGCCTCTGCCTCCCAAGCCACTGGGATTACAGGTGTGCACCACCGCGCCCGGCATTAATTTTTTGAATCACCTTTAAAGATGAAGCAAAAGTTCTATCACCATCTGATGTGGTCATCAAGGTATGTAGAGAAAATACATAAAAACAATTATATTTCCAAAGCAGAGAAAGAAAAGGAAATGTATCAGAAGATTTCTACATTTTCACATCTGATGGTATACATCAAAATATAAAAATTTTGATAACTCAAACTACATTTAATGTAATACCTAAAGCAGCCACTAAAAACTATAGAAGTCAGCATATTAAAAAACACTATAAATAAATTTTAAAAAGAATCATAAAAATGTTCAAGTAACCAATATGAAGGAAAAGCAAAATAGTATAAAGAGAAACAGAACACAAAAATAAGAAAAGGAACAGGTTTATTAATAATATTAAATGTAAATTATCTAAACATACAAATTAAACAAGAGAATGGAAATGGTATATTAAAAAACAGACAATCTATATAGTAGTCCCCCTTATAACAACATACATATATTCCAGGACCTCCAGTGAATGCCTAAAAGCACAGATGATACTAAACCTTATGTGTGTATACATATGTAAGTATGCACATTTATGAGTATATACATATACAAATACATTGTTTTTGTTGTTAGGTGCCATCAAGTCAGGTCCAACTCATAGTGACCCTATGTACAACAAACAAAACACTCACTGATAACTCTACCATGCCCAGCACTATTGCTAGTGTTTCTTTGCTATTCATAAGGTTTTCAATGGCTGATTGTTTTGGGAGTGAGCTGCCAGGTCCTTCTCCCAAGCCTATAGCACCTGGTAATTCCCAGGTGGTCTTTATATAAGTACTAACCAGGCTCGACCCTGCTTAGCTTCCAAGATCTGACTGGATCAGACACCATGGTGGTACAGCTAAAATTAATATAGCAAAATATAAAAAAACTATAAACCATGATCAAATGGAAAGTATTTCAGGAATGCAAATCTGGTCAACAGTCAAAAATCAACCAATGTAATCCACCAACGTCAACTAGCTAAACAAAAGAAATCATGTGATCACATCAACTGAAACATAAAAAGTATTTCCCAAAAGTCAGCATTTGTTATTGTTGTTTTTAGGTGCCGTCGAGTCGAGTCCGACTCATAGCGACCCTCAGGGTTTTCAATAGCTGACTGTTTCGGGATTGCCTTGGGAGTGGGTTGCCATGTCCTTCTCCCATTTTGCGGTGCTGGGAATCGAAGTCGGGACCTCAGAGACTGCAGAGCAGCGCTCTACCAACTGAGTTAAATCCCAGCAAAGTCAGCATTTACTCTTAACAAAAATCATCACTGAACTCTAATAGAGGGGAAATTACATAATTTGATAAAGAACATCTACAAAAACATCTACAGCTAACATCATACGTAACAAGACTGAATGCTTCCCCATGGATTTGGAACAAGTCAAGGTTGTCTCCTCTCACCATGCTATTTCACCATAGCACTGAAAATTCTAGGCAAGACAAAAAGACACAGGAAAAGAAAAGAAGAAAATCTTCAGAACCTATAGCTAGGCAATGAGTTCTATTTGATAACAAAACCATGATCTATAAGAAGAAAATCTAACCCATTATTCCTCATCAAAAGTAGAAACTCCTCCTGTATAAAAGGCTGAAAAAACATAAGACTGGTAGAAAATATCTCACAAAAGATTAGTGTCTAGAACAGAGTACTCTCAAAACTCAGTAGTAATATTTCATAACGAAGTAGGAAATGGTCAAAAGACATGAATAACATTTCGCTGAAGAGAATATAAAAAATGACAAATTAAAAATATAATGGTCAGCATCATTAGTCACTAGAGAAATGCATATTAAAACTACCATGAGTTTATCAACTAAAGTAAAATATTGTGATAACACTACATGTTAGTAAAGGATGCAGGGATTGTACGGTTAAAGGGGTCATACGTAAAAGGGTACGGATTTCTTCTTGAGGTGAAGACTGTACCTATCTGTGATATTAAAAACCAATGAAATGCATACTTTAAATGGGTGACCTGCATGTTATGCAAATTCTATCTCAATAAAGCTGATATAAAACTAAATAGTAAATAATTCTTAAAGTTTATTTCTTCAAAACTGAAAATCTACATTCATATCATCACATGATTCACTAAAGGTAAGGAATTTTATTTCAAGGACAAGAATTTACAAGATGTTCACTTCTATAACTGGTATATTAACTGAGTATCCTATTTTTTTTAAAATATAGTGCATTCATTGTATAAATAAGTACATGGTTGACTAAAAACAAAGATTAGACAGAAGCTGTAATCTTTTACTTTAAATATGTGTATTTTGAACTTTCTAAGGAGAAAGTATGGGAGAAGGGCCTGGCAATCCACTCCCAAGGCAATCCCGAAACAATCAGCCATTGAAAACCCTATGAAGGTCGCTATGAGTCGGATACCGACTTGATGACACCTAACAACAACAACAAGAAAGTATAATTTTGTTTTGTAGTTGCTAAAAATGTTTTAGTATAAAAGTTCTCAAATACAACTACTCAGCAATCATAAAAATGAAATAATGCCATTCACAGCAAAATGGATGGAATTGGAGAAAATTATTTTAAGTGAATGAACACAAGCTCAGAAAGAGAAACACCACATGTTCTCACTCATAGGTGGGAGCTGAATCAAAATTATAAGAAGGAAAAAATCCTATACAAAGGTCGGTTCATAATAAAAGAAAAAAAGCTAAGAATGGTATTAGTATAAATGGTCTAGAAAATACATGCAATAGTTCTGATAAGGTAAAAAGAAAGTTCACTACAGAAAAAGTTTCTATCTTAAACAGAATTGGAATCCAAGGATATATAGAAATATATTACCATAAAAAGACAACTAAATGGAAGAGAAGTCCTTGATGGGGGGTTGGAAGTACACAAGAGGGTAAGGGGGAATCTATATGAATAACATACAACAAAATGCGTATATGGAAATGTCACAATGAAAAGCATGTCAGAATGAATCACATTAAGGTGTACATTAAAATTTTCCAATAAAAAAAAAGTTAAACAATGGGCTGGGGGTACAGCTCAGTGGTACAGCACTTGCAAAGCATGCAAACACGAGGCCCTGAGTTCAACCCCTAGTACTGGGGAAAAAAAAGTTAGGTTCTTCTAGTTCTATAACCCCTTATTATGAAAGAGCTAAAAGAGTAATCAGAATGGCTGTACTATTTCTATTATTATGTCCTTAAAGTCAAGGGGAACTTCACAGATGAAGAGGTCTTTGATGCTTAGCTATATACATGTACACTTCCACCTATAAATACACACATGGAATTTGGGCAAGGTAAGGATTTATGCTATTCTTGTCTGTTCCAGGTCGCTCTTCTCCTCAATGGTTTTTGGCATCATTACTTTGTTTACAAAACCTGCCCAATCTTTAGCCCCCATGGTGATACTGTCTAGGCTCAAGCAGTATGGATACGGACACCCCAACACCAGGTGAAGTGATAAAACCACAGCCATCGTGCAAAAGCAACACGAAGGCAAACAGCCTTTCACATTAGTTACTAGGCAATAAGCTTGGACTTTGAGTATTGTTAGTCATTAACTCACGTACCTTAACTAAGCTATAATAAAAAGTATTAGTGGCAAAGGGACTTTAATAGGAGTATCTTTAGTGCTATTACTTAAATGACATAGACCATGTATGTCTGTGTGACACTAAGGCACACAGTGATTGCTTTATCTAAATCATTCATTCATTATTATTTCATTTCACAAATGTTTTTGAAGGCCTGCTATTATATGCCAGGTGCAAAGGCACTGGGAATATAGGATGACTAAGGAGCCTATAAGTGACTCTGAAGATTTGCAAGCACCTGTGGGTAAGGGCCCAGCGGAAGTACACAGGGCACACACACACACACAAAAGTTCTCAAATACACAGTATAGAGAAAATAGCATGTCAAATCCCATGTTCCAATTAACTAACTTCAATGATTATCAACATTCTGCCACCTTTTTCCCTTTTTAAAGTATACTTTTATCTTTAATTGGGAGATAGTAATTGTACTTACAGAGGGTGCAAAAACATATACACATTTTACATATTAAAGTTGTAATAATATATTCTGATAACAAAAGATGAATACAAATCATGTTTGATGTCTGCAATTGCAAGAGGTGCTCAAAGTGGTTACGATCGTAATTAAGTTCAACTTCAAAATGTAATACATAGATAACATCTCTTAAAATGTGTATACATTCTTGGTGCCCCCAGCATTTATGGGGTAGTTTGATATTTCAGTACATGTATACAAGGCATAAAGATCAGACAGAATAATTGGCATACCCATCATCTCAGACATTTATCACTTCACATCGGGAACATCCAAAATGCTCTCTACTAGCTATTTTGAAATATTCACCAACCATACTGATCCTACTGTGCTACAGAACATTAAGAATTATTCCTCCTATCTAGCTGTGCCTTGGTACCCACTAACTAGCCTCTCTCTATGCCCTCTCCTCCAACATTTTTCCCAGGCTCTGATAGCTACTACACTATTCTCAATTTCTATGGCATTAACTTTCTAGCTTCCACATTTAAGTAAGAACATACAGTACTTGTCTTTCTGTGTCTGACTTATTTAACATAATGATCTCCACTTCCACCCATGTTGCTGAAAATGGTAGCACATCATTCTTTTTTTATGACTGAACAAAATTCTGTCATGTATATATACACCACATTTTTTAAATTTGTCAGCTGGTGGACATCTACAATAATTCTGTATCTTGGTTATTTTGAGTAATGTTGCAATAAACCTGTGAATGCATATGTCTTTTCAACATACTGGTTACAATTCCTTTGGGTAAATACCTAGTAGTGGAATTGCTGGTTCATGTGGTAGGTCTACTTTTAGTTTTTTTGAGGCATCTCCATACTATTTTCCATAATGGCAGTACTAATCTACATTCCTATCAACTGTGTATAAGAATTCTCCTTTCTTTGCATCCTTGCCAGCATTTATTTCTTGTCTTTTTGACAATAGTCATTCTAGCCTAGGGTGAGGAGATATCTCACTGTGGTTTTGATTTTCTGGATGATTAGTGAGTTTAAGCATTTTTTTTTCATATACTTATCAGCCCTTTCTATATCTCCTTTTAAGAAATACCTATTCACGTTATTTGCCCATTTTTAATTGAATTACTTGGTTTTTGCTGTTGAGTTTATCTCCTTTTATATTATGGTTATTAATCACTTATCAGATGTATAGTTTGCAAATATTTTCTCCCATTCTGTAGACTTTCTCTTTACTCTGTTGATTGTTTCCTTTTCAGTTTGATATAATTCCACTTGTTAATTTTTGCTTTTGTTGCCTGTCCTTTGGGGGTCATATCCAAAGTGTTTGCTCAGACCAACATTCTAAAGTGTTTCCCCTACGCTTTCTTTTAGTAGTTTCAAAGTTTTAGATGTACATTTACATCTTTAACACACCTTGCTTGATTTTGGTACCTGCTGAGAGAGAAGATTGGGACTTTTTTTTTTTAAATCAACTTCTCCTCTATTTTTTGAAGTATTTTAAAGCAAATTCTAGACATTATATCATTTCTCCTATAAATATACAATATGTGTCTTAACAGATAGTTGTTTTTAAAAAACACTATGATACTCAATAAAATTAATAATGCCTAAAATCATATACCCCCACAAGTCTGTCAGTTTGCCGCACTGTGGGGGCTGTGTGTTGCGATGAGGCCGAGAGCTTTGCCACTGTAACCTCAGACATGAACAAGGTTACCCATGGTGGACAGGTTTTCAGCTGAGCTTCCAGACTAAGACAGACTAGGGAGTAGGACCTGGCACGCCACTCCCCAAACAACTAGCCATTGAAAACCCTATGGATAGCAAAGAGACAGTGTCAGATATAGTGTCGGAAAATGAGGCCCCCCAGGTTGGAAGGCACGCAAAAGACTACTGGGGAAGAGTAGCCTCCTCCAAGTAGAGTCTACCATGATGACGGAAATGGAGTAAAACCCCAGGGTGCTCAACTTGATGATGTGGCACCACTCAAAATGAGGAGAAACAACTGTAAACATCCATTAATAATTGGAACATGGAATGTACGTAGTATGAATCTAGGCAAATTAGAAATTGTTAAAAGAGAAATGGAGCACATAAACATTGACATTGTAGGCATCAGTGAGCTAAAATGGACCGGCATAGGCCATTTTGAGTCAGACAATCATATGGTCTACTATGCTGGGAATGATAAACTAAAGAGAAATGGGGTTGC